>JALLPH010000616.1:0-16895 GCA_036939855.1 Cyclotella choctawhatcheeana
GTGACGAGTCGTGAGTAAAAAGAGGTGGCTCAACTGATCGTGAGGTCTGTCCATGCTCATTTTTTATTCACAGCCAAACCATTTGAAGCAATCATAATTTCTTCAATCAACAGACTACGCAACCAATCCACTCATTGCATCGATTACTATCATGATGTCCAACAAACAACAAAGCAATCATCATCTTCCCTACGACCTCAACTGAGAGTTTGAACGGAAAGCAGAAGGAATGAAAAATGAAAAGTCCTACCCACAGTCAATGTAGCCGCTGTCAGTGTTTATAAGTAGATCAAAACAAGTTGAGGGATCATGGATACCAATAACAAGTAGGCCAGTCAATTGAAGGATGATACCATGATGATACTAGCAACACAGGTAAAAGTAAGCGTTCTAACCTGCACCAGCATGCACCAGTCTGCAGTCAACCAACAGGTTGATGATTCTAAACTCAATGTGTCCACAAAGCAATAATCAGTCATTATCACAACAATCCAATGGAATTCATTTCAATAACTTGATTTGGAGCGGCATAGTGGTGTTGTTGATTTATCAGTAAACAGGTTCGCAGTCACTAAGACTTCCGATTCCTATGTTTTCTGTGGTATGTGGCTGTGGCGGCCATACTGCTATGGGGCCTTTACCGATTGTACCTTATTGGGTAGCAAGAATATGGTTCTGATTGGTGGTGCAATGTGGTGTGATCTCTAATCCTTCGTGCTGCTAGTGCGCGCAGTATTGGGGCCACACGGCAACATTATGTTCATCTGCTGAATTTTTTGATGAGTAATGGTTGCGGCTGATTTAGTGGGTAATAGTGAATGTGATGTATAATCAGCTTTCAAGGACCTCCACACAAGGGAAGGTGTATTTGCTGATGGTAAGGCGTGTACACCCATTTGGCATGTCTGCTCAATGTACTAATATGTAGTGAACTGTCTCCTAGCACTAGCACAAACTGAATTATTTCTCTGTCATCATATAGCCTTGTCCCTGCATGTGACACATTAGCAGGCATTGGGTGTACTTGTTCTAGTGAACTAGGTGGAGGTGGCTGCTACCAAGGCTTGGGGCAAGGGAGGTTGGAATCATGAAAAGACAGGCAAAGGTGATCAAGAGATGAAAAGGGGAAACTAATGGATGAGATGAAGCAGGTGGTGAAAGTGAAAGAGGAAAAGTTGGAGAGGTGGGCTCAGAGAATTGGTTCAGGGATAGCAAGGAGAGATGTAAGAGGAGTAGTGAAGTGGCCGATGGCTGATGAACTCGCGCACGAAGAAGACAATGGATAGAAAGTGAAAACATAAAAGAGAGATGCCCCAGGTCCCAGACTGACAGGGAGAAGCCTCGCAGATTAAGTTCAATTGATGCAAGATGTCAAACTACAGACCAAGGCTGGCTGGAAAATGGAAGATAAGGGTGGTACATCAATAGGGGGTCAATAAAGTAGTGAAGGACAGCCGGATGGCGAAGTGGATGGAGAATCACTAGGGGAGCTGGAGGCTGGAGGGACAGCCAAAAAAGGTGAATTGCCAGGAGAGCTGACGAGTGTTAACAGACCACCAGAGAGACACAGAGTGAACAGAATAAGAATTTTGCGCCCCAGACCCGCCAAGGCTGGCAGCAAGCAACTTGGAAAGAGAATATAAGAAAGATAAAACAAAAGCAAGAGCTGCAGACAAAGCAGTTTTGTATAAAAATTCGTTATCGAAAAATTTTCTTATGGCATAACATTGCTATTGTACTTGATATGTTAACACAACAACACTAACTTTTTGCCTGCCATATCACATGTGATATGGAACAAGCACCATTCTCTCGTGAGACTTCGGTATTGACAACTGTCGCTTCAACATCCAAGCCTGTCACGCCATCTTTCAAAGAAATCTTTGCCGAGTGCGGTATATCAATATGTATACAAATATCTTTCTTGAGATAAGATGCCACACTGTGAATCTGCTTCACTTGTTCTTTTGATACTACCGAACCTCCCACCCGGAATTCAATGTCTGATATTGTATTGCATTCTTTGGCGCCACGCTTTTCGTTAACTTCGCAAAAGACAATGGATTTGAAGTAATCTGTGGCATCATCACTGTTCTTGTTATTGGATGAGCCCTCCTGCGGGAGCCAAAGCTTCAATGTACCCGATGAAGGTATACCATACAAAGCAGTTTTCATATCAATGTACCCAAGTCCACCAAACTTGTTTACCTTTTCTTTCGTCTCCCGTTCAACCTTACCAACGTCCATAACCCATCCTCCATTGAATAAGGCATCATCTCTGGGTTTGATCATATCTTCATCATCCTTTGTGAGACCTGAAACTACAATGGACTCGAGGTGGCCAGATATATTGGGAAGGAATGATGTCCTACACGAAACAGGAGGCATGATCCATTCTTCGTCACTCTTTTTCACCCCGTGCAATACAGACGACACTCCAGTGTCACTAACATCTGTCATGGGAGGAGGTAACGATTCCTTATTTGCAGCACTATACACACTATTTTGATGTAATACACTTTCCCTCCAATCTTCATCACTCGTCATAATATCCAATGCAACATCCACACTCTCAACAAAGTACATGGCCAACATCCACCCCATCAATTCATGTTCCATCTTCTTGGGATGCCAAGGGCTTTGTCCCGGAGATCCCTTGGGTGCACCCCATTCATCCCATTTCTGCAATCCAGTCGGTCGTTTGTCGTTTGGTAAATTCAGTAATGTCTGTTTCACGGCATCGCCTCTTCCCAATGCCAATGGATCGACTAAGTACCCCTTGTCAACATAATATTGCAATACCTTAAGCCGGGGTGCCTTGGTATCCACCATTAGGAACATCGGCGATGATGAGGTTGAATCCATGGAGGACAAACCATGACGTAAGTAACTTTCCAATCCGCTCCCCCCATTACCCTCGTTCATCCCATAATCCCACGATATGGCATTGGAATCCTTGCCGAGGAAATTGGGTAGGCACCACCCATAGGGAAAAGAGGGTATACCCCCAATGGCACTATTGCGTACTATCAAATCAATACCAATGGATTGAAGTAGTGGCTTTGTGATGGATTGGAAGATGAATGGAAAGGATTGATTGAAATGATTACCCCGTCCGACGGTGACGGAGTACCCACCAAAGGCAAATACGAATTGTGCCAATTCATCATTATTGGTTTGTTGTGTACCAAGGGTGGATAACAATCGAATGGCCGTACCATGCAGTGATTCTGGTGCAAATGCCGTATCACTTTGGTCAGCAGTGGATGATGATGATGATGATTTGGCAAACGTCTTCAAACCTCGCCGTAACATGGCCAGTGATTCATCCTTGCCACCGTATCGATTGTAGAATTCTTGTCGTATCGATTCGATTCTTTGTTTGGCTGCTGCTATATTATCATTATTGTTCCCATCGTTGGGTGCATGTTGTGGTGGTATTCGATGTGATGCGCCGCGGACAGTGCTTACACTACTCTCTGCAATGTTACCACCGTTGATATTACTACTTGCGGAGGAAGACATGGCATGATTAACCGACGCTATGAGATAGATGAACCACAGCAATCCAATGCAGAGGGTGAACTGTGTGAGACGGACGAGGAGTGACGAGTTGTTCGAGGACGAGGGACCGCGTCTAGTGCTGTTATTGTGTACAGCCCCGATGCTCGTGGGATGACGGTTGGGGCTGGCGTAGTCTGATTGGGTGTCATTGGAATGGCGTTGCCGACGGCGAGTTTCCATTGTTTTGTGATAGTGCAGGCTTTTGAAACTGATGGGATAAAGGTAGGTGAAGGATGAAGGATCTCAGTGTTCAGTGTTTTGACTTTTGACCTCCTATGGTAGACCTCTATGTCTCTCTATGTAAAAGTGAAAAGGCCCACTGGCTGGCGGCCGCGGCGGCGGCTGGCGGTGGCGGCGGCGGCTCCTCGGAAAACATCACCCCTTCCTCATCAATAGACAACAACATTGGTCGGCTCGCCAGCTCCTCGTCAATAGACAACGATACTTTCTTCTATCTTGCGGGCTCGTTATGGTAAAGTGATACTAATAAGGCTGCAGTCAATATAACTTTCTTTTTTAATATGGAAATGTACTTCCAATGCATGTTAATTTCTACAAAGTGCATCTCCTACGGAAGACATTGAACATCAAACGCTAAATCATATCTTTAACTGCAGCCCCCTTCCCCGATGTGTGCATCATTTAAGCTCGATAAATTGCACTATATTCTTCGCTGCAGCTAATCGCTAACCAGTTCTTGATTTTGCTTACATCTTCTTGGGTGTCTTGGTGGATTTGGTATCCTTGGCTTCCTTGGCCGATTTGGCATGAATGGGCTTGGGAGTGGGCTTGGGGGTAGGCTTGGGGTTGGGAGTACCATCTTCTACATCATCATCTACCTCGACATCGAAGAAAGGTGCTGGAGTGGGTGCCTCAGTGGCAGGCTCTTCGGGTTCCTCTTCAAACTCGGCAGAGCATGCGTATCCAGTGAACGAAGAGGGATTGCTGGCACATACAAGGTCAGCACAGTTGCATGAATCATCGCGTAGACCAGCACATGCAGTTCCAGCTACTACTGTGCAAGGAGTAGTTGTGGTGGTAGTGGTTGTGGTAATAGCGGTCGTGGCACCATTAGTAGTAGATGTCGTGGTGGTGGTGGTCGGAGTATTGTCTTGTATTATGAATAAAAGAGAGAGATCATCAGTGGACAACAGAGAGAATGATAAATATATTGCATTTTATCATGAGTACTCTCACCAGGGGGGAGTACACCAAATACCAAATCATCTCTGTCACTGTAATATCCAGACCTGCAAGGATTACTTTCAGTGCTCGGGAATCCGTAGCGGAACTGAACACGCACAGCTTGAGTAGTAGTAAAGACAGGGACATCAAAGGACTTGGACAATTCACGGATCCCACTGCCAGGGGCTCTGACAGTGCCAATGTAAGACCAAGATGGGTTTGTGGCGTCACCGGCAAAGAAAAAGTCTGCGGAAGGAATTAAAATGAATTGTCATGAAGAAACAAAGCTAATATACATTTCAATAATATACTACACGCACCGGCATAATCGGAAGTACCCCATGCATACACTAGACAATGCAAGAGAAACACGAGGCACACGTTACATGTTTCAGAATAAGAAGGATTGTAGTTGAATATGGGGTCATTGCTGATTGCTTTGCTTACCTTTTGCGGTGATTGTGGCTTTTGAACCCATGCGAATTGGGTTAGAGTTGTTAGACTCTCCAATGTCACCGGACCTGATTGTGAGAGCCTCCACAGACTCATCGCCGAAGTAAGATCCAAAATTGCCTGTTGAACCAACGTTATCCATGAGCCAATCAGGAATGTGAGGGTTAAACCTGGATATACAAAGCGAACTAACTTACCATCGACACAGCCATCAAGAGTGTTTGATCTGTTAGGCTCTCCTGGGCCCATCCTACCCCTACTGATCAACAGCCCCCCTGAATCACATGAAGAGGCAGCTCCAGAACAGCGAGGTGCTCCCAACGTAACATCAAATACAGCAACCTGCGGTCCGGTTGACGTAGGTTCTGGCGTTGTAGGTTTGACTGGCGACATGGTCGGAGATGGTGTGATCGGAGATGGTGTAGGAGCGGCTGTAGGTTCTTTTGTATCCCCTGAAATTGAATACTCAAGGCTCCCAAACCAAGAGCGTTTCAAGTGTGGAAAGGTAAACGGATCTCCAAAAAACATGTATGCATCGCCCGTGAATTTAACATATTCATCACTGACAACTGGCACACCATTTTGAGAATGATAAAGTCCTGCATTGGGATTGTGAAGTAGACATTAGGAGGATGTATCATATCAAATTAATCCCATTGTTGCTGCTCTTACCTTCACTAGAGTGAACATAAAAACTAGCATATGAAGGAGTGGAGTGAACGAGTAAGTGGAGCTCAAGGATCATGAGACAATAAGAGCAATGGTTGTCTTACACTTGAACACTTCCCGGAGTCAATTCAATGGGTTCGTCAAACTCCAATGTGTATTTTTTCTTGTCTACGAAGACATTCCAAAGGTCGTGAGAACAAAGTTTCACCATAACATGTACCAGTGCAACAAGTAGTATTAGACTCACTATCAATTTCGTCGTATGACGATTCGTGGTATACATACCACCCGCCGTCACTTTGCCCAACTTGATCGAAATCACCTCCTGAGACTAGAACGAGAAAGTCGCCACCTTGATTGAATGTCCTAGGATAGATCGTGATACCAGTTAAGGTAATATCCTTGATAGCTTCAACATTAAACATAAAACCATTATAACCAAAATAATTGCCAGATCCTGGGGTAGCACTGGAGTTAAATTGAAAGATGTATGTTAAGTCGAAAAGCAACATGACAATGGTCGTTATGAAACAACTCACAGGGACAAAGAGCAATCTGCCGTACACTCTGGTGATTCGCCAGGCTCACAGATACCATTGCCTAGTTTACACGAGCCAAAGAATCCAGAATGAGGCTCACCATGTCAATTGAAATTTAAACTAGGAGCATTCACTCACCACAACAGTTCGGCACGATTACGTTCGAACACAAAAGAGTGTCAGAATTGCACATATCCGTAGTACACTCGTCAAGATCATCACATGACTCCACTGGATTCTCAGCATCACAGAATTGAGATGGTACATCAAGATACGGTGCAACACATGACCCCTGCGAAGAGACAGATGCATACAATTTCTTCAAGGCGAAGAAGTTGTGAGAGGGGGGCACACTAGCATATGTATCTAGATATTAACACGCTTACCTGTGACACCCGCTTGGGGTTGTTACTCCATTCAACTCCTTCCGTATTCATCCAGTTGTCCAGATTGCTTCGATCTCCCCCAGCCCAATATCCTCCAAAGGTTGCTGCCATATTCCCTGTTCCCCCAGGACATAGATGACAGTAGGACATGATAGTGGCGTCACCGTTCGATACTTGTGCTTCGTCAGTAACTCCAGTACAGACATTAGGATCCTGTCCACATCTATCAATCAATGGTTTATAATCGGCAGTTTCGTGAGTATGAGATGTTCCGAAATTATGACCAATTTCGTGAGCCACTACGATAAGATCCCAAAAGAAGGCATCAGATTCAATCTGCTCCATGGAACCTTGACAATTGGTGGATACCCCAAACCCCACACTAGGCATACAGAGAACCCCAACAGTTTCGCCATTCTCGTCACTGAGTGTGTATGCAACACCTCCGTAAAGATTCTTGTGCATGATCAAATGATGCAAATCGGGAGTATAGCCAGTATTCGGGTCGGTATAATGCCATTCCGTACTCCCGTAAGTGTTGGCCATAATACCCAATGCCTGAGTGGGAGAACCGGCATTGTCGTAGATGTTCGTATGGGCAATGTGGAGGATGTGCAAATGGGTATCGATTTCTCTTTCGTAGATACTGTTGATGGCTATGAATGGCATTGTGATACGTGCAATGAATGAGTTCAAGTCGATGAAAGTAAAACAAATGAATTCACAAATCATGGTGCTCTAACTCACCAGTGAACAAGGCATTAATATATTCAATGGTATTGGGCATGTTCTCCGTATCCTCCGGATCACGTGCATTCACCATGTCAGTATCCACTTCAATATACAAATCAACTTGATATGACCATTTGCTTGGGAATGTGTCAGTTTGATAGGTGGTTCGGCGTTGGTTCTGAAAGTGGGCGCCTACACCCAGTTGAGTTGCTAGGTCCTTCAGATTATCCATAATGTTGGTAGTGTGATGGTGTGATGCATGCTGATGATGTTCATGATCTTCACCGAGACGACGACCATGCTGTTCTTCCACATCCTCAAGCTTGAGTTGGGCCAGCTCACAATTCCAATCTTTGGAGGTGGATTCAACATCGTTCGCTACAACATCACTGCCCACATCTTGAGCCACCGATACCAACTTATGATCCTTTTGGGCTAACCCACGCACCGTCCCCGTCTCCATATCGACCGCCAAAAGTGCAAATACATCCGTGTTATCACCATCAGCTACCAGATAATGGATGGAGGAGGGTGTAACAGCCTTACTGAGGCCGCCCATCCCGGAGTACGATGTGTCGCTCGTGACTGACGGGGAGGTCAAGGTGACGTTCATCTCAAACGGTTCCTCTTCAGTGAAGAGATTGTTGCCGCCTCCGTAGCTTGCAGTTAGGGTAAACTTGGGATGAGCCCCGTTGACAATCTCTGAAGAGATGGCATCAGCAATGCTGGAATCGATCGTGAGACGACGGTGTGAGGCACTGACTTGGCCGAGGAAAGATAGCATATAGCCGTGGAAGGCTAGTGATGGGAGGGTGAGTTTCATGGCTTGATAATAGAAGGCTCGAATGAGACAATTGAAATCTGCTCGAATTATGACGGCAAAATATCAAGTGAGTCTCAACGATGTGACATGAAAAAAATCACCAGATCGGGAGGTGTCAAATCAGGTCAAATCGATGCGACATGACTAAAGCAAGGAGTCTGGCTTTAAGCGTGGTAAACTGCAACAGTATCCAAGAAGTCTATCTTTAAGCGTGGTAAACTGTAATGGTATCCAAGAAGTCTGACATTAAGCGTGGTAAATTGTAGCAGTATCCAAGAAGTCCGTTTTTAAGCGTGGTAAACTGTGTAATAGTATCCAAGAAGTATCGGCCAGTGAAGGGCAGAGAAGTTCTTAAACTTTGACCTGTTCCAGCGGCACCAGAGGTGTAGATTACGAAGAGACACAGAGTTTATTTTAGGGATCCGTTATTCTGGTTTTGTCAGGGAGAGGGAGCTAGCTATCTAGCAACTACATGATATCAATAGAATTCATTGTATCGTAGCAGACCAAAAAATAAAGTATGTAGAGACCATCAAATAGGCTTAGTGGCGAAGGCGGTACTCTGCTTACAAGTGGTACCTGAGAGACGATGTCTTTTCACTTTTCACTCTCTCCGAGACTTGCTTTCTTTTCACTCTAATGGATGGAAGTCCTTACTTTACTGACCCAACGTATGCTAGGTGAAGGTCGCTTGGTGAAGAGAGGTTCAGGATTCATCTTTTTTCTTTAAACCAGGCATAGGATGCAAGTAACTCAGCACATAGTCATAACTTTGTTCCCACGCTCGATGGATCGAGCGAGCAGTGGCGGATAATGTGCATTCATTTCTGTCTCGATGGTCTGGAGAGAATTTCACCGATCGATGTGGTAGGAGAGACGGTGGTATTGATCAACTACGAGAAACTACATTTCACCGTGGCCGCATCGAGAATTACAAACGTGTGAATGCTGAATGCTTTATAGTGATGATTCGGGATCTGCTGGTCTGGATATGGGCGAAGAGGTCGCCAGGGACGCCTTCATCTGTCATCTGGTAAGCTTGGTTTATTCTATAGATAAATGGTCTTCCTTTTTGATTTCTTACCTGCCATCTAGATTCTGTGATGCGACTAGACCAGGTCATACCGACTTCTGTATCATTTTTACCATGCGGGATTGCCTCTTACGTTTGCCATTTACACCAACAACAGAAGACACTGAAGATGAAGATTGCATTAGTGCTAAAAAAACTCCAATGCATTATACCTTCTAATGCGATGAATTTCCTTTTAATACATGGATTTCACGGTGGAATCGGAACAGGAAATGGAGCAAAAGCTGCAAAGGGTTTGAAAAGCTATCCCTCTGCTATTCAACGAAGGATGAAAATGTAGCAATGAAGCTGGCATCTAGAAGTATTAATGTAATGTGTTTATAGGTATATCCATATCTAAATACTATACCATATTCATAACAACTCAAATTGTAGAAGTGGCATGACCTATGGTAACAAATTTGGTGTTCTTGCGAGGCCTGGATTGTTAAGCATCTGAGGCGTTTGTTTTCGGTTTAAAGCATTCCTTCCTCTATCGTCTACTTCTCCAAAATTTCGAACATAAATCTCATCATAATTGCCATTTGCTAGTACACATGACAGCAATAACGAGCAAGGCAGGTCTTAAAATAGGTGTTTTGAGAAAAGCATACTAAGTTACACCATCTTACCTTGAATGGCATCCTTTAGCGCCCATAAATAAAATTTTCCAAACAGTGTCATGGCTGGCATGTCTTCTTCTTCATCTTTTGTGATTCCCTCATGAGCAGCATAAATTGTTGCAAGAATGATGCAATTAACATATGAGGCAAGAATTGGATCATTTTCAGGAATGGCTATCGAATACACGGACACCTCATCTCTGATATAAAACAAAAAGGGAAGCAAAATGCTGAGCAGAAGGACAAACGATGTAAGTTATCCGTGTACAGTATTTGCTTCACTTACTCTCCAGTTTCATTTCCATAAAAGAAGGGCATTGAAAATGTCACTGCTCCTGAACCATTCACACCAAAGTCTTTTTTTAAGTCGGCTTTCACCCCGGATAATAAATCTACAGTCCCATCATTAAGGGCAGTCAATGCCCTAGCTTCGTCTTGGAAAATGGTCAGATTCAGATTATTTGGATTGCCGTCATAAATCGAGGCGGCAAGGGTGTGACAAAAATCAACACTCATACCACAGATGTTGTCCGGCTCCATTTCATTGCCATCTTCGCATCCACTTTGAACCACTACGCCACAGTGCAATTCACGATCCATCAAATCGTGTAGCGTACTTAGACGCACATAATTCGGTAAATCCTCGGCATTTTCATCGTATATATTTCCAAAAGGAGTAACATACAGCATTTCTGGTTTGAGCAGCCGTGTGTAAGCAGACAGAGAATGACAAAAAAATAACGGTAGGTTGGGCATCAACTCACCTGTGCCTAAATTGACTCCATTGATATCAGTACGATTGTCTGCTCCAAATGTTCGATTAAAGATCTCCCAATAATTACCAACACAGTTAACGGCATTGAGGTAGTTAAGTTCTGACGCGACTGTTGCGGGTGTAGAATTGTCACATTCGCTTTGATTTAGCCTTAGCCCAACCTTTTCCCCGTAAATGAGTGAGTGGACTACCCAATTGACGATATCATTCCACTCTGACTCGTCATTCCTTGTCACGATAGAGAGGGGCTCGTTCGAAAATGTTTTCTCACCAATGACGTATGGGTCAGTCAGATTTGCAGTCAACATCTGAGCTGATATGGCCTGCCTATCTCCGGCGACGACATTGCATGTGCCCTTTTTGTAGGATTCAAATAATTCGTCGTAAGAATTATGTTTAATCCAAAATTCAGGTGACCAATGTTCTTGTACGTAAACTGCTGTAGTGCCTCCAACAAAACAAATTTTGAGCTCTTCACATTCATCATACCGCTTTTGATCATAGGCGCAATTGACGTATACCTCATTCCCGTTGTAGGATGCACCGTCATAGAAATACGGGACAGAAAATGAGAGTGATTGCAATACCTCTCTCTCAATTGTATGAGTATCGCCATCAATCACAAGATCAAATGCTCCACCTCTTATTCCATCAAAACGTCCAGGAAATGTTATAGGGTCAGTTGTAACAATGCTGTTAGGGTTCCCTACAACCACAGCTGCAACAGAACGACAGAGTTCTCTCCAAAATTGTACCTCGGGACTGTTACCTGATGTAACTCCGCACAACAAATGTCCCCTCTCCTGTACAATCTCAAGTGTTGGCCTCGGATCCTGAGAAGGAGCTGAAGAAGGCATCTCTGAAGGCATTTCTGTGTCTGATCTGCTCGATCTAGAAACTATTGCCCAAGACACAAGACTAACAAGAAGAATCAAACAGAAACATAAGGAAGGTATGAGCACCTTCGCACGCTTCTGCCAACATGACATCTCCTCTGCAACTGCATACTCTAATTCTTCTTCCTCTACCAGAGTAGCACTTATTAGTACATCATTAGTTGCATTGGACCCACCAAACATTCTTGATTGACTTAAAGAACTGACGAATCTTCGCGACTGACCCGTTTGACTTCTGCTCAAAGCCTCCAGATTGATATTACTCATGGGACGAACCTCCGCTACCATTTCTTCTTGCCCTGGGGGGTTATTTGCAGATGCCAAACTTCCAGTGGAATTGCCTTCTTGGTCACTTCTGCGTTGAGCTCTTCTTTCTCGATTACGCCGTCTCTGTGATCGATTACGCGTTCCCAATCCACGGAAGAAACGTAGATTTATGTTCGGTGCTCGTTCGTCAACTTGGGTAAATCCCACTGTATCGGTGCTTACGGTCCGTTGTTTGGAAAATCTATCACTGTTTTCATGCGCATTGGCAGGTTGGACTACCTCTTCGTCTTGGTCAGGTTCAACCAGCGAAAATGTCACTCGCCCAGCGGAGGAGTTAGGAGTATGGCCTGAGGTTTGAGATGGATTCAGTGCATCAGATTGCTCATTGCTAGACCCGAGACCACCGCTGGTTGGATCGGGCTGGACAGTACTTGATAATGATTCCCTAGCAAATAGCGAGGACGGCGTTTCGGGGTCTGCCGCTTCGGGATCGCCCCTTTCTCCATCTTCCATTGGATCGTTGGTAGCCTCCGGTGCTTCAGCCGGTCCAATGGGTTGCGTCGTCGTTTCTTCATCATCTGTGCCTTCGTCTACTTTGATACTATCAGCTGCCTCTCGTACTGAAGGATCAGGTGCAGCGGATGGTTCGGTTTGCGCCTCCATCGTCACAGTTTGTGACCCTTAAGCGGTGCATGAATGATGTCGGTATTTTAGTCGAAGAGTCAAAGGATATGAAAAGGAGAAAGGAGTTAGACAAGCGAGGAAAAGTCTGGGGCGAATCTAATGCTGATTTTACCTCTAATTTCTCTATTCAGTAGTGAGTAACTTACTGAGTATTTCGAACATTAAAGGTATGTGCTCAAAACGGCCTATCTAACGTTTCTCCCGCTCCGCTCGATTGCCGCCTCCCGCCTCCCGCCCAATCCAAATCAGACGATCGATCGATGTGATGACTCACCATCACTGACCATGAGCGACCATCGCAATATTATGTCCGTCACCAGCTTCTTGTGCAACGCAGATATGACAAGGCAGGGCACAATCGTGTTCAGTTGCGGTCTCGTCAGATCAGTGCAGAGTTCTGGATTATTTTGTGACGCACATCAGTGACTCAATGTGTTTCTGTTTTCTGTGTATGAACCAAAAAGTGTGTATTGTCTGCAGCATCCAACAATCCATAAATTCAAAACAAGGGCATCATAGATCATCCATCATCTACTACCTACATCAATTCAACACAATCATGATGAAATCATTAACCTTCGCATTCGCGTTTCTCGCAACATCCACTTCAGCGTTCGCGCCCATTACGAACAACGCCATGAGGACCAACTCTCATCGGTTTCTCTCTGAATTGACTCCGGAAGAAATCACCGAAGCAGAAGTTACCGTCACTGATTCAGTAGCAGCAGCAACTACCACTCTTACGACACAATCGACATCTCTTCCCTTTCTGCCTCGCCCCCAATATCTTGACGGATCTCTTCCAGGAGATGTTGGCTTTGACCCATTTAACTTTGCCAAATCACCCGAATCATTACTTAACTTTCGTGAGGCGGAGGTAAAACATGCACGTCTTGCCATGCTTGCCGCAGCGGGTTGGCCCCTAAGCGAAGTGTTTGATAAGAAGATTGCAGCTGTTTTGGGTATGGCACCTATCCTTGGAGATGACGATCGCGTTCCATCTGTGTTAAACGGAGGACTTGGAAAAATTAGTCCAGCTTACTGGGTTGGATGCATTGGCGTAGCTGCCCTGATTGATATCATGGGTACGCTTCGCAGCAAGTCGGATAATTATGCTCCTGGAGACTACGGATTACGTCTCGGTTACCCAACCAAGCCTGAAGATCAGATGTGGATGCAAACAGCAGAAATCAAGAATGGAAGATTGGCCATGATAGCTGTATTTGGTTTTGCCATTCAAGAGTTTGTGAGTAAAGTGGGTGTTGTGGATGAAACCCCTCTGTTCTTTTATCCTATTGCTGAGGTTATGCGTAACTACGCCAACAGTGGGTACATTCAGTAAGAAGTAGGATAGTTGGTGTGAAGTTGTGGTTGTACTTTGATTCTGCAATATGTGTACAAAGATAAGAATAGAACTGCTTTATGTTACAGGTTACAATACTGCCGTCACAAATTTAACATCATTGTCAATCAAGTTGTCGTTGATTTATCTGGCTTCTGCTTTAGCCACCGAGTTTTGGAACGAGTCAGATCTGCTCTATCTGCTGGTTGAGAATCCCTGTGTCCCGGTTGTTCATGGATAGCAAGATGCACAGTATCAAGAAGCACGCTGGACAGTGGATGAGGGAGAAATGTTGTTGGCACAACAAGCGAGCGACTTTGGATGCAGGTAAAGACGGCGCACCCACATATGAAAACATTTTTGGGTCTATTAAACAAAGTGTATATACTAAATCATTAGGTCTCTCTTTTTTTCTAAATGAATGAATAATGATGAGTAAGGTTGTTTGCCCTCGCACTGATACAGTATTATTTGCTATGGTGATACTCCAAATCAAGCTAGCTTAGTCCATATCTATTCCTCAAGGATGTAAATTAGAAATTAAATCTTTCAATATCTCAAGTTGCAACTCATTATTCTAGCATTTAATCAGACAGGGTTTGCATTGGCAGTTGAAGTTGAGTTATTGTTAATTATTTTAAGCGAATAGCTATAAGTGAGGCATTTGTAGTATTTCTTGACAATATATTCATGTTTTGTTCTATCAATGAATCAATTAACGCTGTATTCATTGAAAAATTCTTCCATCATCTGTTCCGTACTCTGCGTGGCCGCATATGACACCAATCGAGCTGTAGTCATCTTCCACAAATGCAAAATATGATCTCGCTCCGCAGAGTAGGATGCCTCGAAGTAATAGTCACGACCGAGACTGGATTTCACTACAATCATATGATTGGATTTAGAAAAGATGAATGACTCAGCGACGAGTTCACCGGGCATGATACGGCGTATGGCAAGGAGGCTCAATGAGTTAGGGCGTTGTTCAATTAATTCTGTGTAATTGGTGTTGTGAGAAGATTTAATTTCTCTCCACATGAGACGCGGTTCGACTGCTTGGTTGAGGTTACGTCGGTACCCTCTTTCAATCCAGACGTTGCATGGTTTGGGTTGGGGGAGAAATGCGGACTTTGTATCAGAATGGGTATGCCAGGATAGCTTCCATGTTGAGTTAAGTGATTCCTGTTTATGCAGGCATGAAACGAAAGTGGTTTAACATCAGTGGTGAACATATGGAGTGATGCTAACTATGCTAACAAGAACTGACCTGAACACATTCACCAACATCCACTAGAGGAGTTGTATTCATACCAGTGTTCAAGGATGCAACTTGATTTGATGGATTACTCCTGGTAAAGTAATCGTACATATAAGCGTGTTTACCAGGAGAGTTCTCCTGTTTCAAATCAAAGGACTGTTGATTATGTGAATCACTGGGACGATAGTTGTGGTGATTACCACGTGTTGGAGTTGCAATGGCACCATCTCCCTCGTCCTCTTTCGAGTGTCTACAGTAAAACTCATAGTCACTGTCATAATACAACTCGTCATCATTGTTTGTTCCAGTATGAGACCCATCAAACAAGGATTGACGAAAGATACACCCCTGACAATTATTAGGTTCATGAGGATGATGCTGCCCCGCGTAATCAATATAACCATTGCATACAGCTTGAGATGTGTCAGGCACAGTATGAGTTGGAGGACTATTGGGTTCAACGAGATTTGGAGACAGGGCATCATGACAACACCAAGCTGATGTGGTCGATGGTGGGGAAGAGTTGATGCATGCTCGGATAGGACGGCAGTACACAGTGTCAAGGTCCATTTGATAAGTGGAATCGGTCCAGAAAATGTTGTCTGTATCAGCCACAGATTTCGGAGAAGATTTCACCTGGAGGGACTTGGTGCGTCGTAAAGATGGCTGCTCATGAAGTAGAATGGCTTGCTCATGATGCGTTAATTGTGCCCCATTGAGCAATTCGCGTAATTTTTCATTACGAACTTGACGTGATGCATATGATCTATTTCTGGCATTCTTTCGTCGGCTAGTAAGCGTTACTGAACATTTAGTTAATGGCGACTTGATGGGAGTGACAACGTGAGGCTCGGCAATTACTCCATCTTCGTGCTGTTTAGCGGCACTAGATGGTTGGTTCGTAAGAGGCAATTCGTCTTCTGGAATGGATGACCCACCGCAAGGACTATCAATGAAGCAGACTATTCGTTGAAATAACGATGGCTTTATGTTAGTGTCGTCCCTCTCATTGGGGCTGGACATCTTCTCAGAGATGTTGTTTCTTGAGTTCGACTTTTTTCTTGTGAAGTGTCCGCTACACTCATTTGGTTTCTTTCTGGATGGTAGAGGGTAGAGGTAGAGGGTGTTGCAGAGTTGCAGCTGCATAAACATCATATTTGGGCGGCGGGCGGGCGGCGCCTTGTTTTCAATTTGTCTTGTAAGTTACCGTAGAACTCGATAATGGATGAGGATTTTTTAAACTAGAATTCATGTCATCATGTTCCACGACGGACATCAATCAGATAGATAGTATGGACGGATTATGTATACACACAATCAAAATGTCTAAAATTCTTATTCGGCAATATAGATACTTAAGCCGATGGCATAAGTATCTACCATGAATGCTATCCGTTCGCCATAAGGTACCATAATTTATGCTCGGAGTTTTTCGCTGTTTTACCAAGTTCTACGGTAGTTTGAGATTTATTGGCACATATCTGTTCGGGGTTCGGGCGCTTTTCTTTGGGATTCGGCGTTTGGCGCCTTCGCATTTGCCCGTCGGTTAGAGCAAGAACTTTGAAATTTCAATTTACTTAGTTAAGAATTGTGGGAATATTACGTACTTTTTGGCTAGGTGGACCAG
>JALLPH010000617.1:0-16878 GCA_036939855.1 Cyclotella choctawhatcheeana
TGATTCAAATATCGTATGTACGTATGTAGGTATACGTAATCCGTGTTCCTCCCTGGAAAACGTTAGTGATCGAGAAATGTCCCGTCCTAGGTTAGTTCTAGAGGTATCCTCCCACCAACCACCAAAGATAGAGGGTATTGTACTTTTCTGCGAGGATTTTTTTGTTTATGACCATGTCGCATGTTTTTTGGACGACAACCTGTATGTATGAAGCCTGCCAACAACAAAACAATCTGTACCATGAGACTGCCGCCCAAGCCAATGCCAATTCCAACCTCAAAAATCATGTCTAGTGCAAATGACAGTCTTGACGATGAGAATGGAGAGAATCAGCCTGGGAATGCCAATGTACTTGAAATCGACAAACGTAATGAAGTGATACCCCCAATGATCAAGCCATCAGGTTTAGTCGATAGAGTGTCTCTTATTGAACATCGCGCAGCCATGTTTGGCAGTGTCAACGGCACACAAAAGAGAGGGTGGTCGAAACCAAACAGAATTGAGAGTGATCCAGTGAGTATTGCTCCTCCCGCTGCTGCTCAGACCGCAGAATTCAGTGGCGCCAATCATGGTGGAGTTCAAGATAATGAAAGGTGCAAGCAGCAACAGAAGCAGTCAGATATGTCAAATACATCTTCTCGTATTAATGCTAACTCTTCACATGATGCTGCGTGGGTCAAGGATGGAATACACCTTGAGGTGGATGCGGTTTGCGAGAAAGATTGCAAGATGGATGAAAAAGACGCTTCTGGTCCACTTGAGTTTAAGAGTGGGCACAAAAAATGCTCTTCAGATTCCGCCACTGTTGAAGAAAACAGCGCGACATCATCAAATTCTCGGCAGTCAGTCACATCTCCTTCTCGTATGGATTTTGAGAGCAAGAAGAGATTTATATTCAACCTCGCTAATTCTACTTGTGATACTGCACCGGTCAAAAGCGGAAGGTTTAATGTGGAGGAATCGGTTTGTCAAAATGATGATGATGAGAATAATGCTGATTCTTCTGGACCACTTAAGTTTAAGAGTGGTAGGACGAAGAATCTTTCTGTTGGAGAGATTGGAGAGAAAGATAGAGAGAACTTAGACTGTGTTACATCTCTATGTATCGACACACCCAACAAACTCGTAACCACCGCCCAAGAACAAACCGAAAGAATGCCCTCCCCATCGTCTCAATTGCTCAAATCATCACAAATGAAACTCAAGACCGACTCAGAACTGAATAATATGCATTCAGAGTTTGTTAATTCGGCCAATTCCACTGTGGATTCACCTGCAGTAGAGTGCTCTCCCATCTCGCACCCGCGAAAGCCTACTCAAACAAAGTTCAAGAATACCTACACGGATAACCTGTTGAGTAAATTGGCGAATCCAAACGAAAGTTTTGCATCCAGATTCTCAGATGTTCACGTTCCACCCAAGCCGCGACCGTCGAAAGAGATGAAAGAGAAGTCTACATCAAGACTCTCAAATGTGCAATCGCAGTCTGGATTCCCAGCCAATTTCTCGGACACCGTCACATCTCAAACTAAGGACTCACCTGCGTTGACTCGATTCTTATACTTGAACAATATGGACAAACCAAAGAAAATTATCGCAGATGTTACTACTGGTGCAGAGGCGATTCCTCAGACTAATCGAGTCTTTTCTCCTTTGACTTCACAACTTATAACAGATATGATTGGATTTACTACCAGTTTTTCTGAGGCGGTTGCATCGCCGAGAGAGCAAGATATTTCTGAACCCTTTCCATTCTCAAATGAATTCACATCGACTGCGGATAGTGCCTTCGAAAATGTTTATGGTACTACCAACGAAAGTCACAGCACTCCAAATGACCAGTCTTTGTTCTCGGACTTTACCCATATGAATTTTACGAGTTTGCCGGCATCAGAAGTAATGGGTAGCCATGGTGCAAAAAATGGATATCCATTTTCATTTAGGTGTGGTGGAAGTACGGCGAATACCGATTCTGCTATTGCTACTGTTACTACTGAAAATCATTTTGCTGATTTTCGCATTGATAACGAGTGCGCAGCTCTTACGGCTGATAGTGATGCCGATAAAAGCGATGATTTGGGAAGAGAATTGGATTCTATTTTGGAAACGCCTACTCAATCCCAACCCCTTTCAACTGATGTTATAAACGAGGAGCCACATGCTATTGCCAATAATGTATTCTTCGGTGCAAGATACAATCAAGAATTGGTATTAATGGATGCAATCACAAACAGTATATCTCAGGGCAGTCAGATTGAAGAAACACTGTCGACCATTGATGAAGCGGATGAAGATCTGGAAGCCCAATTGAGACTGTTCAAAGAGAGTCTGACTCCTGCACCAATGGTCCAATTTTTCAACCAAATTAACCAGATGTTCGACCGCAAAATCGAAAATCTCGAGAAGAAGGTTAAGTCTGCAGCTGTAGAAAATTCAGTTATCAACGAAGAGATGTGCCATCAGCATCGGCAAATACAAAGCTTGATGACCCAAAACCAAAACTTAGTATTGGAGATAGAGAAATTGAAAAAGACAGCTGATGTATCAAGATCAAATTCTTGGGTTAGGTTCAAAAAGAAGGCTAAACTGAAGAAGCACTGGATTTGATTGAAAGGTCATATCTAGTAAATTATCTACCATGACTTGGTAGGTCTATAGTCAAAGTGGCAGTTCCGTGTACAAATTTAATAGTCTTCGTTCCGTGTACCAATTAACAACAATAGTCTTCGTCGCTTAAGCTTTCCTTGTTTGGCATGACATCTTGCACCCTATCGGTCAAGAGACTATCTTTAAGCTCATGCAGGTTCAGTACATCTCATCTAACTTTTTTACATTAATGATGACGCGCAGGCTATTTTACCACCCAAATATGCTTCTTCTTTGTTCCCCTGGTTGGTATACCTCATCAGCAATGAACGCACCGCAAGTCTTGTAGCAAAGCATTCGTTCAGCTCCATGAACTAGACACTTTTCGTTATTGTCACCGACCTTTTCCTCGCAGCCGTCCATCTCATCATGTGGTTCAAAGTGATTTCTACCCTTGTCTTCGACTAAACTTACTGTCCCTTCCTTATTCCAATGACGGCCACGTTGAGCCCAAATCCAGTCCATGTTGCCGAATGGGAAGTAGTATTTACTGAAGGAGGGGTGTTAGGTGCGACGCGACATAGGAAATAATATTAAGATTTAAGACTTACTCATGAGTGGCAACTTGATACAGGCTCTCTTCTACCAGCTCAGCGATGAAGATTGATGCAGTGATTCGAACACCACCATTTTCACGATGGTTGCATCTGTGATTCATCCGTTTTAAAAATAATGGTGAGTGACGATGCTTCCAAATTGCACAAGCTTGATTCAGGTCTACGCAGGAGTTAGATACTTACTCATTCGTCGCATGCATGGCATCATCTCCATTCAAAACACCAAATTCAGGAGCATACTTGACTTGCCCCCTTCGTCGATTTCCAATATCATCCTCTTCGATGACAGTTAGCTCGGGATCTTGACCTGAGATGATGAAGATTTTGATAAGGAGTGCGTGAATCTTGCGCAATTATCGGTCTGTATTTGTTGTAGTTTCTCTTACTTACCTGGTGTTTGCAGGTTAATGAGGAAATTGAAAGCACGTTTTTTGGAGTTGCTGAAATCAACATGGACGTATCCTTTATCAGCCTTGGTGACAGCAAGAATACCGATGCCAAACGATACAAGATGATCTAGACCCAACGCCTTCCCCGCGGCTTGCAGTACTTGGTCAAACCCTCCTTTGGCTAATACTCGAAGCGATTCTTCATGAGCTGCCTCGTCAGCTACATCAAACCAATGCATATCAGACTGTAGTGTAATAGTGTAGCAAATGTGAGCTTTTGGGCTGAGAAATCCAACAAGGCAACAAAGTTCTTCCGAATCGATATTGGTCTACGTACATCGCTGCCATAAAAGTTATCAGGCCTCTTGGCACTCCAAGTAAAGTTCTTGCCCTTCTCGTATATGCTCTCGATATTGTAAAAGCGAGTTGAGTTTTTCGGCATCGGGTCACCTGTAATGGTATCAATAATCAAATCCCATATGCCAAGTTCTTTGATATAATCACGTATGGTGTCAGCTAGCTTTGCTTCGATTCCAATGCGTGCAGACACTCCATCATAAGCGTCTCCATTGGCCCACTTGTAAAATTGGAATTCGCCTGGCTCGATGGGTGGCATTGCCAGTTTTTCCACCCACGGGTCATGATCTTTATCATACTTTCTCTTGCCCTTGTACTCAATGGGTCTAGGAAACGCGGTTGTAACTGGGGCATCTGGTATCAAAGGAAATTCTGCAGCAATGACATAATCATACCCTCCTGTGAACACTTCTTCACCGTCCATCACCTGCTCGACACGAGCGTTTAAGCTATCTAATACGGAAAGGAAACTTTCTTCAGTTTTGCGGTCGAACTCTCCCTTGAGGAATTCTACCCACTCTTTCGCTTCTTCAATAAGTGAGAACATATCGTATTGCGTGTGGTATGTGGGGAACAAAGTAGAGCTGAAAATATTCAGGCCTAATCTTTTCGTGGTTCGATGGACCCATGTTGCAGGTAAATCATGCTTTGGAGTCTCGCGAGTAAGCTGGAGATTTGTGCCTTGGGTGAGTTGTTGACAACCAAATAAACAAAAATCGATGACACTTGAAATACTTACACTCTTTGCAGCATCTAACATGTGAACAATATCACTGTGCAATACACTTATCGCATCGCCCTCAATCCTCGCATGCTGCTGCTTCCCAATCATATACAAAGTCCCCCCCGGCTTGAGCAACTTGATCAGCCGTTCAATAACCAAATCCATATCATGCATTGGGATAGCAGCACTACCATCGTCACCGTCATCAAAAGCTCCCAAAACCGAATCTGCAAAGATTGTGTCGAATTTCTTATCACCAAACATTGCATCAATATCCATATCAATCAAATTCCCATGCTCGTGCACCAAGAACTCTCCTCTGTCCAACACGTCATACTTGATAGCATTCACCATATCCATCCTAGTCGCATCCATGGAAGTTCGTATAGATGTGTAATCCTCTATTGTTAAACCAACCAAACATTCACCGACGTCCCAATCATCCAACAAATCCATACGACATGGTCGATTGACGTCCTCGTTGGAATCTACAATTGATTTCCTATGGAACAAACTTGCCAGCCACGACATTAACCCATCACCGGAGGACATGTGCAATACCGACCCGAAGGAGGCATAGAGTGGACGTGTGGCATTCTGAGCGCCCTCGTCTCCCACCCAGGAGGGCGAGCCTGCCGTTGTGCCATCGGAATAATTGCCAGATTTGGCCATGGTGTCTTCTAGGGCTGACGGGAAGGCAATGTTGGAAATGTAGGAGCGTTCAATGTGTTTATTCATGACACCTATGGAATCTTCGAGTATTTCGTATAAAGCATCTGATGGTATGGGTTCCATGGTTTGTTTGATGTGAGCTTTGAAATCGGGGAGATTCATCGCGAGAGGATCCGGTGGTGCATCTGCATCTACATCTACCGCATCTTCCTCTAATGCATTTTTTGAACCTTCCTCTGGCAGCGATGCACCGCAATTTCCATTGATGCATTGATCAGATGATAGAGCTGCGGGGGCGTACTGGGTGATTGGCTCGGCGAGAGCCACCATGGCCGGGAGAAGTGTTGCAGTGAGTATAATTTGGTTCATCGTAGAAATTTGTGATGCTGTTTTCTCTTGGCACTAGAAATTGAATCAAAAATCACACTCGACACTCTATCTTCCATCTAGGAAGGGGAGATACCTGCCAGCAATAGAGAGAACCTAGACTTGCCTAGACTACCAAATAAAAGGGTGTATTGATGATCATTGCCAATGAAGCAAGAGTGAATCTTGTTGGTTGTCGGTTGTCGGTTGTTGATATTGGTTGACTGTTGACTGCGTTTGGATGCGCGCGTCTTTACATATCTATGGTACCTGTACGTTGTACTTCTTTCTGACTTCCTCTATCTTTCCTCTGAACGGAAAAGCGTATCTCTTCTGTCATCTGTCACCGAGAGAATACTTCCGCGGTACGCGGTACTACTTATGTACTACTTTATCACTTAGATATCACATGCCGACAGTCGACAGTGACGAGTGACGACTACAGCAGCCAAAATTTCGTCGAAGAAAGCCAATTAAAAGCATATTATTCTCTCTCTAAAGCACGCGAAGACTAGAAGTTGGCGTGCTGTGGGAAAGAGCGTTTCTTTTCTCTCTCCTATGTTTCGGTTTGTGATTGGAGGGCCTCTGGAGTCTGGAGCCCTGCCTTCTGTTTCTTTTTGTCTCTCGCATCAGTCGTCAGTCGGCTTCTGATTGAGATTACCTCCTAGTATAACAACTGCAGTCATCATCTCACTACCTCTCTCTATCAATCGAAATCATCACAACGAATGTTCACCTCTTATGAATGCATAATTCAACATGATTCGGACAAATTTAATGCATCTCCTGGTGTTTCTTGCACTTATTGGTGTTACCTCCTCTTTGCGGCCGTATAACGAACAAAGTAGTAACCACATACGTAAACTGAAAGAAGATGATGAGGACCATCAAGACTACGGAAATGATGATGCCTACAACGATATGATCGTAAACCAGTCTCAGTTGGATGATATTACTACATCCGACATTGAAGATACTTCACGCGGTAATATTCTTACAGATAAAGTACAACAGATCATGGAAACGGCAGAATCGCAAGCATGGGATTTCTACTCTCATTCACCATCAGAATGGACTAATACTCAATGGAACGCGGTCTTTGTCGTGATCGTTATCTTTTCGCTCAGCTGCTGCTGCCTCACAGGCTGCGTTTGGCATAAATGTCTCCGAGACGATAACAACGAGGATGACGGTGATGAAAAATCGTTGTGCAGATTTATCCGCCGTCCTAGGATAATTTGCAAACGTCGAAGAAGTCGCTTGGCAATGACTCGACAGAAAAATGACGGTGATGAGAAAAGTGAAAAGAGCCAATCTACTACTAGTTCTGGTTCTGTGAAAACGTTTCATTCGATGGAGATTGAGGATGACGCCAAGAATAAACCTTTATTGGAGAAAGAGAAGTCTTTAGTGAAGAAACTAAGTTTGAAGGGAAGGAGTAGTAGCCAGCAAGCAACTGATGCATCTGTAAAGACTGAGCAATGCCAATACTCTAGGATGGAAGTTTAAATGTTGTTTATGTTGCCAATATTAGTCTGCATGTTTGTGGGTCCATGTTAATCATTCTCTTTTTAAAGTGTACTACATAATGAAAATAATCAAGTGAAAGCGAATTGTAAGTATTTATTTAGCAAGGAGTGGTCAGTACATCATGTGATTGTTGGCAAATATGGTACTCCGTTGATCTGTTTGCATATATTCATGGCAACGAGAATCTTTTGAAAATAAAATGAAGTAGTGTTTGAGTCAAGCTAGTGTTGCCACATGGGCGCAGATTAGTTAATACTCTTTTATGATACATCATACAATTATCATCAACCAACATTATGCCACAATAATAATATGACCCATTCCTACTAATTCCAATAAATATTCCTTCTGTGCACCCGGCCAAGTTCTCTACCAAATAGTAAACTTAAAACCAAAAGTGATGGTATTATCTTTTAAACATGCGGTGAATGGAGCCTTAAGAGAAGCGGAATTGTATCGATATGAAGGACCGGAGAACTCCATCTCTTTCACCTCCTCATCCGTCTTAATACTGCATGACATCTTCCCATCCTTACTCGTTTTGATTGCTCCTCCCATGCGATTTTTGAAGATCTCTTCGAACACTTCGGGGCTGTTGCAAACTGCCTCTACACGAGCACCCTTGACATCTCCTCCTTTTAACGAACGGTAGGAGTTTTTCCATTTCAGTTTCAGATTGATTTGTGCTTGAATCTTACGGATCGTCTTGTCTGCGGCATCCCTGAGTTGTGCATCGTCCATCTTCTTCGGAGATACCACCTTTGAGCCGGTTTGGCCAATGACTGCCTCCAGTGCTGCTTTCAGACCCGCATCACTGATGTCTGCTATCAGGAGTTTGATTTTCTCAATATCAGACTTCTTGCTAGTCTTGGCCTTCTTTGATGCTGGACCAGACA
This sequence comes from Cyclotella choctawhatcheeana, assembly GCA_036939855.1. Lineage (NCBI taxonomy): Eukaryota > Bacillariophyta > Thalassiosirophyceae > Thalassiosirales > Thalassiosiraceae > Cyclotella > Cyclotella choctawhatcheeana. Next base: position 8,138 of record JALLPH010000617.1, read on the forward strand.
CAGCACTTTCACTGCAGCGTTTGATTGAACTTGCGGAGGTAGATGCCATGATAAAGCACGCACGGGAGTTGGAAAGAATAATGCTTTGCTGTTTTATGTATGGTAGATGGTAGCAGCAGAAGCGTTTACCCTGCTTGGCATTGGGACTTGGGAGACACGACACACGACATATGAGTGCGCCAAATTTTCCTCACCTGCGCCCTGGCGCACCATTGCGCATCACCACTCTCACCGCTCACCGCACAACCACAACCCACAACCTCCCACAACCCATCCCCAACTCTCGTGACAGTGACAAACGAGATAAAAGACACAAGAACAAGAACAAACAGGAACCAACAAACAGGAACAAACGAAGATAGACCTTTCACTTTCACAGACATGGGGGAACCACCCCTTTACACGGCGGTAACGGGAGTCCTGGCCAGCTACGCGGAGGATTCGCACCCTGCTGTCCACCGAAATTTCAGCCGCCGTGTAAAGGGGTGTGGGGGAACAGTAGTTATGAGAGCAGATTATTGCAGCAAACGTATTGTTCAGGTACTCGCCGTCACAGTTATTCGGTCCCAATCTTCGGCTGCTAAGACGTCATCAATCCATTCATTTGCCAAATCCAATAAATCACTTGCATTTAATCGACCTCTCTTCCACCACACACGTTGTTCAGTTCTTTTCCGGCGTATGTCATCTATTGATAGCATTCAAGAACAACATCAAATCACCATGACGCCTCAAACTAAGAATAGAGTAGCACTTCTCCAATTTCACGTAACTGAAGACAAATCACGAAACATTTCAACTGCACGCCAATACATCACAAAAGCTCGAAAGGCAGGAGCTCGACTTTGTGTTCTTCCCGAATGTTGGAATAGCCCTTATGCAACTTCTGCATTTGGAGAATATTCGGAATCTCTGCCCAGCGTAGGTGATGACATGACATCTGAATGGGGTCCATCCACTGTCATGTTAATGGAGATGGCGAAATCAATGGGTATGTATATCCTCGGTGGATCTGTCCCAGAGATATCTGGCGGAAAACTTTACAATACATGTCTTGCTGTGAACCCTGACGGAAAAATTGTTGGGAAGCATCGAAAAGTTCACTTGTTTGATGTTGATGTGCCTGGTGGTATAAGATTTAAGGAGAGTGACACACTAAGTTCGGGCGATGGAGCTACATATTTTGATATGGATGATAATGTAGAAAATGGATTAGGTAGAATTGGTGTTGGAATATGGTAAGCTATTGAACGTTTTTCACCATAATGTTACAAAGTGTTTTTGAAACATCTAAATCACTCAAAATGCGTACATCCCATTCACGCGAAAACTCAATGTTGAATCAAGTTATGACATTCGGTAAGTAATTGCTGCAATGATTTTGTTTTTCTACGTGTTGCTCTTGCTTATTTTCTCCGCACCAGTTTCCCTGAATATGCACTGCTACTAACTCAAATCCACAAGTGCAAAGTACTTATCTACCCAGGAGCATTTAACTTAACAACTGGACCAGCACATTGGGAACTTCTTCAACGAGCAAGAGCTGTAGATGGCCAATGCTTTGTGCTCACAGCAAGTCCAGCTCGTGCGTCTCCTCCCAAAGAGGAAATGAAGTATCCTCACTACTCAGCCTGGGGTCATTCCACTGCGGTTTCGCCGTGGGGTGAAGTGATCGCAACTTGTGATGAGAACCCAAATGTAGTTCTTGTTGATTTAGACTTAGATAAAGTGTCCGAGATGAGGGCAGCTATCCCAACCTGCAATCAAAAGAGGAGTGATTTGTACGAGCTTGTGAGTGGTGCTAAAAGGTGCTAAAGATGTTTGAAGGAAGAGAATTGATTTGAAGAGAGAGAAGAAGAGAAAAAGGGGGCTAATTCCACTAATTCTTGTTAATTGCCGTAGGTAGGCCGGAGGGCGCTATGTAAATTGTATGGAATTTATCGAATCCGCCCACCCATTCAATTATTGCCCTCTATCCTCTATGTACTTCGAGAAACTTGACTTTTTTGCTTTTTACATCGGCCCCCATAACTTTCACCTTTCATTCGGATTATTTTATTCGCCTGTTAGATGTTGTAGACTCGAGGCTGGTGGGTGCCATCCTGTTGATTGTTTGCTCATTTTCTTGAAATTGGCACATTATTTGTGTCATAGCTCTTAGATTAGGCACCTTGCTAACGAACACAAGAATATCCGTGATCGCTGCTGATTGATTTTATGTGTAAGACCTTGTAAGGTGTGAGAGAATGAAGTATTGAAACTTGTCGCTTGTTGGCCAAACAGTATTTTGTGGAATATGAAAGCATAATCTTTCTAACGGGACTCTTTGATAAACAGCTCGCAATAAATCCTTGACACAACCTCGCAGAAATTGCATCATCAGCGCAGAAACATATCCAACAAGTCAATCCTAGCAAAAGAAAACCATGGGACTCTTCAAACTAACCAAAGATTCCAAATCAGGCATCCCCACTGCCATAGAATTCTCTGCCGAGGATAAATACGCCGATTCTAACACCCAAATTACAGGTGATGTCATTGATGACGAGTTATCCCATGGCATGATGGGGCGTGGAATAAACTCTCGCCACGCCCCGAATTCCCCAGGTGTTGCACAACAGCCGCAATCCATGATAGACCCATTAAGTATCGGGTTCAGAGGTAAAGAGTTGGGGATGGTGGGTAAGGGGGTGAATACAAGAACGAGGAGCGGTGGAAGTATGCAATTCCGTGATTCGGGGAACAGTGGTACTATGAATGTTAGTAAAAAGAATCCATTTGAATCAGATGATGAAGACGATCAGGAGCATCATCAAGTTGATAATGATGACTGTGGAGGGATTGATGATATTATGCAAGAATATGAAAACAAAATGAAGAATCTTGATCAGAACAAATTCACATCCTTTGGTGATTCAGAAGATGACGATGATAGTGTTCTTAGTGGCATTGAGGAAGAACATTTGAATGATAGGCGAAAGATGCCTGCAAAAGGCAAAAGTATCAAAAAAATATTTGGTATGAAAGGAAATGCACAAAAGAATGACATGCCTCCACAGAGTTTCGATTATCATAAGGACTTCGACAATGTTGATACGGGGAGCAACATCTCGGGAGAGTATGACGCTGAATTTGATAATGCAGAGGGGATGGCAGATATGCCAATCGGTGTGCCCAATGAGCAAGGTGGAAAATTCACGCATCGTCAGTTGGAAGACGAGTTGTATTTATACAAATTGGAGACACTGAACCTTACAGATGCATGCCGTGAACTCGCCGAGCAGCTTGACGAAGCCGAGCGCAAATTGGAATCGGTGCAAGCTCAAGCCACATTCCGCATACATGCCCTCGAAGCTGAATTACAAGACGGTCACGTTGGGATGAAATCCTTGGTAAAAGTGACATCTACAGAGATGGATGGCCGTCTCGAGGCATTGAGGGCACTTGGTAAGACAGCATCTATTCAAGCGGAGAAGATTAAAGAGAGAGATATGGAATTGAATCGGATGGATGGCAAGCTGCGTAAGACATTGAGAGATATCAAAGCATTCAAGCGGGAGAATAAAAAGATAAAAGATGAGAAGACCTATCTCAAGAATCGGCTAGGAGAGCTGGAAGAAGTCCGTGATCTTCTGGAAGGGAGTTTGGCCAAATTAACTGCTGAAGCGCATAATAGTGACCGTGAACTTTCTCGTGAGGAGGCAAAAAAGATGGAGGCAATAAAAGACAAACTTAATGATACACTAGAGCAGGTGGGGTATCTCAAGTCGCAGCTCGAACACAAAGATAAAGAGCTCGAAGAATTGAAAAGTGTGTCTGCGCAGAAAGAGGCAGAGCTTCAGTCAGTGCGAGATAATTTAGCACTTAAAGGTGAGTTTGCATAATAACGTATTTGTTTAATGCACTGCACAATTCTAAGTGGCCAACTATCAACAGAAAACGATGTGGTTCGAGTGGAGCTCCAACTAGAGAGAGTCCGGAAAGATCTGTTTGACGCTGCCGCCGCTGCAAAAACTGCGGATGAGGCTCGTCTTCAGGCCCAATCCAGAGAAACCACAGCTCGCGAGGAGTTGGAAGAGGCACTTGGGACGTTGCAAGAGGCGTGCAATAAAGTGGCAGTGTTAGAGAGTAGTAAAGATGAACTGACGAGGCTACTTAATGAAAGTTCTCCCTCTGCTGAGGATGCGGCAACTATCAAGGAGCTCAAGGGAAAGATAAGTGAGTTGGAAAAAGAAATTAATGTACTCGTGCAAGATAAAAACGATGCAGTCAAAGCTGTTGAAGCTGCAAAAGAATCCTATGATGCTGATATCGCAAAACATCAGATTAAAATTGAGACTCTCGTCAAAGATAATGAAGTGCATGCAGAACAGGTGCAGTCTATGCTTGACGAGAAAGAATCGGTGGTGGTAGATTTGCGGGCTCAACTAAATGACACCAAATCTGAATATAGCATTTCTCAGGCTAAGTTAGAAGAGGACTTGGCTCGCAAAACAAGGGAGGTGACAAACGTGAAAGTTGAACTTGAGGAAAGAACGAATGATGTATCTCGCTTGGAAGATACGTTGACCAAATTACGGTCAGAAGCTACTCAACAACAGGTGCCATCTTCATCCACTAACTTGGCAGAAATGGAAACCAAAATTGAAAGAATGGAACGGGAGCTTGCAACTAGTAAACGAAAAATTGAAGCCGCTCAGATAGAGTTGAGTGAAAAGGATAAAGCAGCGGATCGTATCCGTGCTGATCTAGAAAAGCTAAGATTAGACAAAAATACGCGAGTAGAAAAGTTGGAGAATGTTATTGAAGAAAAGACGAAGTCTATAACTGATTTGAGACAAGAGTTGGATGAATCGAGAAAATTGATTGATTCCTTAGAGAATCAGCTGAAAGGCGCGCAGTTAGAACTTGCAGATGCAAAGAAGGCTGTCAAAGAGGCTCAAAATACGAATCAAAGTTCGACGGATGAAATAGAACAATCCCGTGCTGCTGCGCAGGCTGCAAATCATACTTGCGAAAAGCTAAAGACACAGGTTGAACTCTTGCAAAAGGTACGCTTGATTTGCATACTGTATCAATTATTGATTCTTCAAATATCATCTCATCAATCACTTACCTATAGGCCAAAGATGAGTTACACTCTGAACTAGTCACATTAAGAATTGAAAGCAATAAAGAAAAAGAATCCAGTACGCAGGCCGCCGCAGCTCTCGCGGCAACCAATGCAGCAAGGCAGGCTGAGATGGAGATGCAGATTGAAAAAATGCAGAAGGATATTGGTGAGTGTGTGTCAGAGATGTCCTAGAATTAATGCTCGGATTTTGTTAACATGGATTTTGTGGAACGTTAGATACGAAAAAGCGTGAAATTGATACAATCAAGATGCAGTTGCATGATAAAGATGCTGCATCAGCCAAACTTGAAGAAGAGATTCAGAACTTGCGCAACGAAATGGTCCATTATAAAGAAAAAATTGAATTAGAAGACGAGCAGAAAGCCCAAGCTCTTCAAGCCATTGTTGAAATAGATTATTTTCAAGAAGATGACCGAAGTCTAACTTCTATGAATAGTAGCTCAAGAGTCGGTCTGTTTTCTCGCTTTTCCCGCAGTAAGAATAGTGTGAATGCGAGTGATCGTAGCTTCGAAAATGAGGGATACGACAAGGACAAAGACACTCGTATAGAGCAGCTTGAGAAGACAGTTACTGAGAATGTACTCATCATTTCTAATCTGAAGAAGGAGCTTGTCTCTGCATCATCAAAGTTCAATAAGGATGAGTCTCAGAGACGAACTCTCATTCAACGTCTAGAGAATGAAAACCAAGCATACTCAATCAAGTTGGAAGTGCTAGAAAACGAATTCAATGAGTTGAAGAAAAGAAGAGAGGCAGCTGATATGAGCAAATCATCCAATAATTTTGACTCTGGAATCGATCAAATGAAAAACAAATCATTTGGACAGAAGTCATTCGGTCAGAGTTTTTTTACTGCTGCATCCGATCGTTCTTATGACTCTTGTAGCACAAGTGGTATGAGTGGTGTGAGTGCAATTAGTGGTGCTTCCCAGATGCACCCACTTGAACGTGATAACAAAAAGCTCAAGAAACAGAAGAGTCTATATGAAGCCAGGGTAAGGGTATTGTTTTTTTAATAGATTTGTGGTTATGTATTGCCCTCATGATAATATACCCTTCGTAATATCTTCATCATACAGATATCATCATTGCAAACGCAATTGTCTGAAATTCAGCAAATAATTCCAGAGCTCATGTCTAAAAGTAAGAGCCAAATCGCGAAGTTGGATCACACTATTAAGACACAGAAAGAAGAGATGATAATCAAAGAACAGAATCTTAATGATGGTGAGCAACTCAGATTGTGTGTTTTATTGTTTACATGTTGCAACGACTTTCTTATCGATGGCATATTATTGTGATTTCGTAGAAATATCTGCACTCAAAGAGCAAAATGAGCAGCTACAGGCAGCTACCCGCAGCCGTCTACAAGCATCTGATATGGAACGGCAAAATGAGATAGAAGATCTCCGAATGCGTCTTGAAGCTAAAGAAGCAACAATAGCAGCCATGAATGCTAAAACCTCAAAATCTTTCAATAAAAAGAAAGGGGGACTGTTGAGGAAAAAGAAGAGTGCAGACTGTAATAGCAGTGTTCCTAGTGGTGCGGGGAGTTCAATTACAACTAGTGTTAAATTATAAGCAAATTACTTACACAAAGTGACCAAAACATTACAGACTGTGCTGAGTATTTTAGTCAAAAGAATTTGACAATGACGAACTAGCCTATCCCCTTATTGGCCACGTTCTCTATAGAACTTATTTTTGGCGGCACTGTTTTGCAAGTATCACTAGCTTCCTCTTATATTTCGACCTGTACGAAATTCCTAGGGATTCATTTCAAACATTTGGTTGATAGTACCAACAATCCATTTACCTTTTGGGTAACATATTCTTTACTAGCTAGTGGCGCCCAAAACGCGGCCTGCCCCCAAAACGAGATCTGCGAATAAACCTTGAAATCAAGGCCCGCTCGCCATTATTGTTGCCTTCACTCATTACAGTCAAACACACAACCAGAGATCAATTCGACCTGAGCCTTCCTCAGATCAGGTCCCTACCACCTCAGATCTGCTCTTCGGTGCGCACATCGAACTGTGGCAGTGGAACAGCTCAAGATTCAAGGATCTGCGAAGTGCACGTCAAACCATGACTACACCCACCATTGACACTTTTATTTTATGCAGCCATTCCTCCGCTGCTACCACACTTTACTATACCTCCCCCTTCCACCAACATCATCATGAACCTCCAATGCCAACGCCAATTCACCCGGAGGTATCAGTATCATTGCTGCCTCCACTTCCTCCGATTTTGCTCAGCCATCACTGACACCCGACACGGCCGAACAGGAATTTCTAACATTTGTCCACTTGGGTCGGCTGTTATACAACAAATACAGCCTCCACTACAACTCCCCAGCAACCCACAACCCGCGATGGTAATGGAGGAGGGATTGCGCCTATTTCTGGCTGATTGGTGTACAGCCAAAAAATATTATCATTCACTTATATGTGCTTGCCTCCAACTCCATATTTTACACAACAATCAACTAAAAGAGAGCAATTGCACATTAATGTTGCCAATAGGTAAGCAGTAACGATTCTAATTTATTGATTTTTTGCCAAAAAATTAAGAATTAATATTGACTTACCATTAAGACAAACATAGAATTGTATGCCCAAAAAATCACAGTCTCTAACCTTCTTGTCTGTAAGGCAAATAATTGATTTTTCGACATTATTAATCATGAACATCACGCTATAAATCACGATTTATAATTGCAGAAAGTTCAGTTCGTGAACCCAGACCGAATATATATTGCGCGAAGATCAATTTTAATAGTATTATAATGCACATCACCCAATTGTATAACAGCATCATGAAAACACGACAATCATCAATCACCATCCGAACAATTTCTATCCTACTCAGTGCCAATAACGTCACTCTGTTACAGCACATAACACTACAACTGAATATAATTTATTGCATTAGTAATCAACATCTAATAATATCATCCCTACACATATCGCATATCATCCCTGCACAAGCATTTCTAATTCATACAGCTGCTTGCATTTCAATAGTATAGGCCAATAATTGAGTTCTCCCTCCACAGCCAAAAATGTAACATTGAACTTTATTAGGTTTGTCATCCCCATAACAACACCTTGCTCCCTCAACAAATCACAGTCTCTAACCTTCTATTCTATAACTCAAAAGTACTCTATTATAAACTAGGTAGTAATAATGGGTGAGATTAATGCAACAATCAACCTCAAGTCGCATATAACAATGCAATCGATTCACAGATTCAAGTGCAATCATAATTTTGATATCATCACAACAAATCCAATTGAAATTGATAAATAATATTCATAGTTAATTGAATGCATAGAGTAATTCTAAATTGTTTGATATTAAGCTGATTTAATTTTGTGCTTTAATCCATCATGAATAACAAAAACAGTTATAGAACACCTGAAATGGTTCTTGACTGAACAGATGCAGAATCTTACAAACAAAAATCTGGCCATTAATGCCGCTTATTACATGGTCCTATATTGTGATGGAACAATCTCCTTTTAATCCATTGGCACAAACAATTTTGTACCGTAGTTCACACAATAATCCGCTCCACGGAACTCCCAGAGCGGCACTTTAA
>JALLPH010000618.1:0-16861 GCA_036939855.1 Cyclotella choctawhatcheeana
AGGCGGAAGTAGATATTGTAGGCCGAGTAGGGCTTTGGAATCTTGCTTGCTCCAGAGGCCTTGCAAATTTTACTGTTGGGGGAATTCATGATGGATCAGATAGACATGACTCAATGCAATCAATGTTGTAGCTGTGAGATGCGTTACCATAATGAATCCACCACAACCACAACATGCCACCGGCCACTGTCAGATAGGAGAGCGAGTGAAAGTGGCAAGCAAGAATTTCATATCCTTTCTATTCTTTTCTTAAGTTTAACTTGACCTCGATAGAAGGTTCTGCGCAGTTCTTAGAGAAAGATGTGGCTCTCTGAAGGGTAGTCATTTTATCCTCGCTCTCGAAGCTCGCATGTGAATGAACCATAATAATAGACTGACCCAAGAGACCGACTGAGTTAAACATTGGCGCAGAAACCAGAAAACTGGAATACTTGGCCCGTGGACCTTAAGTTTCGGTCCCGCGACAAAAGCTCTCTACTTATATCAAAAAATCGTCTGGTGCGCGTCCAACCAAAGAGATGAATGGTTGAGAGACGGGGGCCTCGTCATCCGTGGGGACAGTTGTTGATGCAATACGAATCTTACAAAGTAGAAACTAAATCATGTGCCAACAGTTAATACTAAATCCAGTTCATCGTATAAACGCGGTCATTTAGTTCTAATAACTTGTATAATTACACAAACAAACGGTAAAAAAGGATCTCTTTCATCAGCTTGACTTGGGTGAATGGCTTTCCTTTTCGTAAATCTTTCTCAAAAGAGGGTCATCCGTCTGCTCGTATGTCACCCCTCGCAAGAAATCTTATGCACGAGTCAGAGATTTCCGTAGGAAGTGAAACTACGTTAGAGTTGTGAAGGGATTAACATATTTGATATGGGGAATAAAGATCGTACCTCTTTTTACATTTGCCGGAGCGTCTTGCAACATCCTGTTGACAAGAAGAATGCGGGATTCCTTTAACTCGCTAGGCTTCTTTCCATTCTTAATGTCAGCAAACAATGCCTGCTTTGACTTGCTCTTTTCTTTGATTGGTTTTGCTGTCTTCCTTTTAGGTTTGCTTTCGTCGCTTTTGATGGCATTGAATAGAGCTTCTCTAACGTCAAGACTGCTTTCTTGTCGCAGTGGGCTGCGAATCTTTACTTTGTCGGTTACACCAACATGTGGCTGAAATGCAGATGCTCGAAGAAGCTTCTTGGGAGTAGTGGACGTTGTTTTGATTTGGTTCTCCTTATTCTTTTCTTTGGCCAGTTTTGCAGCTCGTTTGGCTTCTGCCACTAGCCGTGCATCGTATTTCTTCATTGCAGTGTCGAGAGAGGTTGCAAATTCACAGAGAATCTGTAGCAGCGGCGCTGCGGCTTGTTCACCTCCTCCTTCTCCGCAATACACTGCTAGGCCCTTTCAAGGTTAAGACAGAGAGAAAACATCAGAGGCACGAGTAATATGCAGGTAAAGAATGAAGAGATAAAGATACCGTACCTTACAAGCTCTAATGGCTGCATCTTGATCGGAATCAGCAAGAGAAATGACTGTCTTGGACTGCTGTAGAAAATCTTGTAATCTCTTGACTCCGGGAGTGTACTCTGTATCTGCGGTGTCGATTGATTCGTTGTTGTCTTCTGCCGATTCCTGCTTCCTACTTTTGATCGCAGCAAATAAGGCCTGTCTGGGATCCGCTGCCGGTTCCTCTTTTTTTGTAGCTCGAGCTGTGATGGCAGCAAATAGTGCCTTTCTTGGATCTCCTGCTTCACTTTCATTGTTAATTTTCTTTGCCATGCTACGCGTTACTCTCTTGGAGGATTGGTCGTTTTTCATTTTCGTCAGCTCTGTTTTGCAGAGATTATAATCTTTGCGTAAAGAGTTCATTTCACTAATAAGATCACCGATGGACAGTCGACTTGACTCCTGACAAGAACAATCAAAACTGATTAGTGTAGCGGTTTAAAGAAAATGACACGCAAAACACATATACTAACCTGAATGTCCGGAAACTCCGTCAGCAAATTCAGCACATCTCGTTCTCCTTTGGAGATAAATGTTTCTACAATATAATCCAATACTGTGGTTTTTCCATCTGCGCTCTTCGTCTGCGAAAGCTTGGATAGACTTTCAAACTTGAATGCATCAACTCCACCATTAAGCGTCCCTTCATTCAGTAGATTGCCTATATTCAAAACCATCTGTAACACCTTGAGAAGCTTTTCACTATTTAATACCTGGTTGCATACCTCTTGCAATGTCTTGAATCCTTCCCGCACTTCTGCTACGTGATCTTTGAAGAAATTCATCGTTTTCATCACCTGCACTTTGTCTTCAATTCGTTTTACGGACACAAGATGCTTGAAGAATAATTCAGCTATAGCAACGGCAATAATTTTGAGTTGGCAACAAGAATATAAAATCATTAAACGCTTAGGACCACGAACACGTACCAGTGATGAGCTTGTCATCGTCACCTTTAAATTTTTTGATGGCTACCATTTCTTTTGGCGTGGGGAGCAGATTGGGAATAAATTGAACTCGCTCGCCAACAATCTTGCGATGTGGATCAAGATCGTCAATAGTTTCAGCCAAAGATCGAAATGTGAAGTCATTGAACTTCTTGAGACTGATGGCAATGTTATTGGCACGGGTCAAATCTAACAGCTTGGCCATTCCACCTCCGGCCTCGTCGGCTCCTGCGGCCTTCTTCTTTGAAGCAGCACTATTGTCACGCTTCTGAAAGAGTTCCTCCAACTTCTTGATGTCGGATTCTTCTGGATTGATGGTGGCTATCTTGCGTTTTTTATCTTCTGCTTTTCCAAAAATACTTTGCTGGAGCAATTCAGGAGGTAAATTTGACGTGGTCCAATGGAATTGAATGGTCTTTCTATTGAACTCCTTGGTCTTAGATGTTTTGGAGTCATCTTTTACATTGACCCATTCCGCACCAAGCACAGCTTCAATGATCTTATCACTTACACCCTCCTTTTTCATATCATGACGAATAGCCTCTTTAGGGATGCAGACCTTAATCATCATGCGATATTTCGAGGCCTCCTTTTCTTCTTCCTCGGTCAAGGCGGGGGCATTTGATGGAGATTTCTGTCTAGGGACCACAGGAGTCGGCGGAACCTTGGCATCATCACCAGTGGCCTCACTTACAATTACCGAAACAATTTTCTGATCTACACCATCCTGGGTCATTTTGTGTTTGACTGCATCTAGTGGGATTCTCATCTTGAGCATCTTGCGGTACTTTGAAGCAATAACTTCTTCTTCGCCAGAGAGTAGCTGTTGATTTGATTCAGGTTTTTGCGACTCGGAAGGAACCGCCAAGACCACTTCAATAATTTTGGGATTCACCCCTTCCGTTGTCATCTTATGCCGCACTCCATCAGGCGGAACTCCCATCTTGAGCATTCTACGGTACTTAGATGCTACACTCTCCTCTTCCTCAGTTAACCCCTGTGCATCTACTTTCGATACGGGTGCATCCAAGACAGCAGCAATAATTTTGGAATCCACTCCTTCTGTATTGATTTTATGCCTCACTCCATCAGGAGGCACTCCCATCTTTAGCATTTTACGATACTTATCCGCTACAGCTTCCTCATCGGATGATAAACCCTTTTCATCGCAATTACTCACTGATTGAACCTCCGCCGGATCAACGACAAGCTTCACAATCGAAGGATTCACCCCGTCCATCGTCATTTTATGCCTCACCGCATCGGGGGGTATACCCATTCCAAGCATCTTGCCGTATTTCTCGGGCACACTTTCATTTATCTTACCAGTCATTATCCTTGGTGAGAGATTCACTTCCATCTCCACATCCTCGCCTTTGGGCGATGAACAAGTTAGTTTCAATTTGGTCCGATCGCTCTGCGAAAATTTACGGTAGGTATCCAACAATGATTCTTCCTCTGCCGTCAAAACGGTGGCTTCGGTTTCTGTACTGGGAGATATTTCCAAGGATGCTGATTTGGGCGAGGAGGAAGAGGTAGTGGTCGGTGGACCGCGGAGGAAATATTGGGCAAAATTGAGACAGACGTCGGCGGATGGAAAAGCCAATGGTATCGAGGGACGATCGATGAGCGACAGGGTAGCACCGGTGGCATCGACATTGAGGGTCAAGCTGCGAATATCGCAGCGATGCGACCACCACAAAACACTGGCCTTGTTCGGTTCGTCCGCTAGACGGGTGGCAGTGACTACGACATCTTTACCCACAATCACGATACGTTTGGAGGTACCATCATCCTCTTGTCCCTCGCTCCATTTTGACGTCTTAAGAGGGAACGTTTCCGTTTCGTGGGCTACAAATGCCTCATCGGGTAATGAATCCAATAGAATAATATCTCCTGCAGAAAATAGAACCTTTCTATTTGACATCGACGTGCCGGTGGTTGCGATATGATTGTCGTTATTCACTCCAGCTGTGGCATTGTCTTCGTCACCCTTCATTTCAACCGCTCCCTTTTTCGGAGTACTCCTCAATTTAACATTGGCCCACGGCACCGTTGCCGCAACAGTCTCCTGAGGACTGGTAGGCCATGTGATTTTAGGTCGTTTACGCGGTGACAATTGAAACACCAGCGGTTCCTCCTCGTCATTCTTGACACTGCCCAATTTAGTAGTGTTAGTATTGGACGATCGCAATGACTTTTGTTTCTTCTTCAATGTTTCTAACCACGTCGGCATTTTGGATTTGGTACTACTTGATAATGAGGATGAGGAGGATGTTGTGGCGGTGCTAGTATTCTTTTTAGAAGATCGATAGGATTTAAACGAAGACATGGAGGTTTTGGAGGATGCAATGGACGGTGCTTCTTTCAAAGAGGAGGATATGGATGTGGTTGGTGATACATTGGATTTGCTATTGATGCTCGAGTTCGAAGAATTGGATGACGACGCAGCGTAGGAAGATAGGTAGAGATTCTTCTTCTTTTTGTAAGAGTTGATCCATGTTGGTTTCTTGACGTCTTCTGTATCATTTCTACCAACATTACCATTATCATTATTGTCAACATTGTCAACCTCCTTCATCTCCGTAATACAATCCAACCCCTCTCTCTTCCTCTCAATTTTCTTCTTCTCTTCCTCCTCAATCTCCATTCTCTTCTTCTTTTCCTTCTCCAACATCCGCCCCTTCTTAACACCGCGATCATTGACCAATTGACTACAAGTCTTGACAAACCCATTCTTGATCCGATCTTCGTTGGCAAGCGTTTGATGTATGAGTGTTAGTGATGCCTGTGTGGTTGGATCCATTCGTACACGTCGTTTCTTCTTCTTATCTGCCGGGTTGTTGTTGTTATTATTGTTTGTAGAGTTATCGTTGTTGTTTGAAGAAGCAACAGTAGGCGACTCTTCTTCGTAGAGAGGAGCACGTTGATCCATTGGAACATTGAGCAACGATTGAAATCCGGCCCATAACTGCCACACACCGTATAATGTGTGATATAGCAGAAAGGCAAAGAATTGCATAAAGCGGGCATAAGAATATATATGTTAGAAGTGTGTGTATTCAAATAACATTGTTGGTTGTTCAAACACACACACACACGATAGAGACATTAACTTCATACAATAATACATTTCAAAAAAACAAATGACGAACCTCGGTATGATCCCCCGCAACCTCTCGTTTCAACCCCTTTACAAATAATAAAAAGTCCGAATCATCATCTTCTTCTTCTTCTTCTTTACTGTCTTCTTTATCTTCTTTTTGTAATGTAACTTGTTCCCCCGATGCATCCGTCTCACTGTTATTCACCACAACAGCAGCAGCAGCAGTTGCAGCGGTAATCTCTTTTCTAATTCTAGGAGGAGAACACTGCGGATTACTATCTGCAAATCTCACAGTCTTACCGTTTGTAGTTGATGTTGTTGTTGATGAGGTGCTGCTCTCTCGTCTTTCGTCCTTCACTGCAATAATGTCTTTTGTTGAATTTGATTCAATCCCCACCTCTGCTTCATCTGCCTCCGTTACTGATTCTACAATCGTCGTCGTCGTTGACGTTGTTGTGGCGGCAGGGGTATGCTTACGTCGCATCATCTCCATGGCTCTACGCGAATTGTAACTGAGATTATGATTATTACACTTTGTTTTTGTTGTTGTGCCTTCTTTCTTGACAGCGGCGGTGCTACATCCCCCATTGTTGGCACCATCCTCTTTGACAACGGCATCGTCATCTTCCTTCATTGCAACATCCATCTTCATCGCATCTATCTTCAAATCATCCCCATCTTTCTTATCATTCCTCTCGACATCACAATCAATCATCGCTGCTATTGTTTCGGCAGATTGCTTTTTCTGCATCTCGATCTGAGCGGCACGTCGTCGCGCCGCGAACAATTTCTTGGTTTCGTTTGCCTTGTTTGAGGATGACATTTTCATCTTGTTTGTTGTAGCTATAGTAGCTTTATCTGCTGTTGTAGTAGCTGCCGTAGTTGTAGCAGTAGCAGCTGCTGTAGTAGCTGCTGTAGGCGTTGCTGTTGATGCTAACGATGACATTTTGGTCTCCACAGTCTTGGCATTCACGCCGTCTGCTAAAGAGGAGGCGGTAGTAGTATCATCGTCCTTATTCGTCTTCTTTTCTGCCAATTTACGCGCATGGTACGATTTCAATCTGGATTCTCGATTCATCCTGCCTCTATTGATTATTTATACTGTCAATAATTGTATAAGTATTATTGTGTATTGAAAAAGTATTTCAACTCTCTTGTAATACAGCACGGTGTTGGTGCTCAGTGTAGACTTGAGGAGGAGTGCTTTATTCACAATAGTGTGTCCCATGGTATGGTTCACGTTTCTTCTCGCGGAAACCGGCAACGCTTCTTGCTTTTTGCGTTGTGTCTGTTGGTCGTGTATGTACCCGCGCCATCCGTTAGAGGGCTATCTACACCGATAAGTTCTCTTCGGTATCTAGATAAGTAAAAAGAACCTTACCACCAACCAAACACAGATTAAGACGCGAGTCAGCAGGTGTGATTTCAATTGCAATTGAGGAGCAAGAGTTGGATGAGGAAAAGGGCTATAAGAGAAGAAGATAAGTGGCTTTCTAGAAAAGTTAAAATCTGTCGTCTGTCGGAATTTGAATTGAGACATCTGGAGAAAGTGAAGCGTATGGGAAAAAATGGCAAACAAATATGCGACGCGTCAAAGACATTTTTTAGCCCCGGTTTGTACATGTCTTGACAAAACTGGTACAACTTAGTTGCATTGCATCAAAGAGGTTGCTACTAGTGAAGTTTTTGGTTGTGGGGTTTTTATGGCTCTTGGGAATAAGTTTAAAAATTGCAGGTTAATGAATTTTTAGGGTGCTGTTCTACTAGAAAAGCTGTTTATTTTTCCAACACTCACAAAAGAGAGACCAATTTTTGTCCCGGGTTAAGAAAAGAAATTGTTCGACAAGAGGAAATTTGTTATGTGGAGCTTAAAGGACTCTGGTTTGGGGCAGAAGCCATCTAACTCGGGTCTAATTCTAATTCCTATTACTTCATTTAGTGTTGTCAAAAAAGGAGGTATTTTTGAACTTTTGGTGCATCTTCTCTGAGACCCAGGAAGCTACTACAACAACTCTGCAACAAAGTTCATTGGATGACATAGACGCCGCATTGAGTGCATATTGACATCTTGGTGTTGTCCACTAATTTTGCCATCATGTGCCTATCTATTATTGCGGTAAATCTTTCAAATTTGCTGTCGAAGAGTGGGTCTAGGATAGACAGACTGCACTATTTCTGGTGAGAGGCAAGTCAAGGTGTAGCTAAATAGATCGTGGGGTCTGTCCAATGCTTGCATGTCATTTTTTTTGCTTTGGTAGCTTGTTGTTGTTGTTGTTGTTAGCGGATGTTTATGAATAGCTGAAGGTAAATTAAAGAATGAAAGATATTGTTACGAGATAAACTGTGGATTGTGATTGTCATGTTCCCTCAAGCAAACGCCAATTAAATTCTAAACCCATCGTAAAGGTAAAGACGAGAAAGATATTATTACTAGCCAAGTTCTTGCGGATTTTGAGTGTCGTGTTCGTTCAGACAGTATTATTCCAGGTTACCATCACACTGACTGAAATGACAACATTAAACGCAGCCACACCAAGCTCCCAAGAATTATTTTGGGGCTAATTGTTCTATTGGTGTTGTTGGTGCTGTTGGAGTGCCTTTGGCATTGGTCATTGTGAAGGCACGTTCCATCTGCTTTTTTACACTTCTTGGGACAGTTGCAGGGAAGGTCCCTGCTCCTCCCTATCTGATTCCTTTCTCATTACCTTGCCAATTATCAGAAGCAAAAGAATGTTGATCTATTTATATTATCTGACCATACTAGTTTACTCTTGACATAAGTACATAGTGATGAGATGATTAATTATATCCTTTTAATCCACTACATTTTAATCACCATAATCGCATAATCAACAACTTTCCAGTAGATAATATAGTTATCTAGCCACTCTCTCTGTCATTCATTATTTACACTAGACATACACAATAAGATGTTCACTTGAATATCCCTGATAATCTCTTTCCAACGCTCTTCTTCTTCTTCTTCTTGATCCCATTATTATTGATGTTGTTATTGATACTGCCACTACTACTACTCGCAGCTGCCGCCTTGGTTCTCAATGCCGCACTTGATTTGACCGAGGAAGCGGTACCAGTACCAGAATGCTTCAACGATGACCTCGAAGTCGATTCGATATTCTTAGGCAATGTCTTGACGGACACTTGAACTTTACTACTCCTATTATCAAACAAATCTTCGGAGGTAGAGCCGCTAATATCGGCAGCGGTAGTCTGCGTCCCATCCGAATCCTTGGGACTCATTTTCCCTCCCTCCGATATCGTCGAATACTTGATGGACGCCGTATTCACCGCGTTATTATTATTCTTCGCAGCCGCCGTTTCTTGTTCTTTAGGTAACTTGACCAAATTGGTATTATACGAATTCAAATCATACCCTTCCGGGGGATTGGCGGCGTAACAGCTCGAGGGGTTACATAAACTCCATCCCGTGGGTCGTACCCATCGATCGGGGGGCGGACACGGATCGTTTTGAAGGAGGAGATCGATATCCGATAAATGTTTGGATTTGGATAGACGTTTGGCACCGTCGTTTACTAGGTCGTTGAGGACATCGTATTCACCGTAGATGTAGAGGTTGAGTGGTTTCTTCTTGTCCAACTGGAGAAGTTATTGAAAATGAAGGTTTACAAAAAAATCAATATGAGATACATCAATACAATTATGCACATCAACTATTCACAATATACGTACGTTATCGACGTCATCACCCTCCTCCTTCCCATCATCTTCATCAATCAAATCCCTTGCCTTCTCAATAGCACTCGCCTGCGCACTACTCTTCTTCATCAATTTTGGATTTTGACATACGCTTATTCCGCTCCCGGAACGACTGTACTCCCCTCCTCCCATCCCGGAGTTATTCAATTTAGAAGATAGGGAGGATAGACTCTTGATTAATTTCTTGGAAGAAGATTTCAAACCTCTTTTACTTCCAGTAGAAGAAGCAGTGGAAGTGGAACGTTTGTACTTTTTACCCTCGGCGATACAACGTGCCCTTTCCTCCATTTCCCTCCTCCTTTCATTTTCTTGTTTCAACCGTTCTTCCTCCTCTTGTAATTTCTTAATCTTTATTTCCTTTTCGCGAAGGCTCAATTCGCTCCTACGGAATAGTCGTGCCGTCATGTTTTCCATATCTTGCGGTGTGGATGTGTTGGTGCGATCGTATTCGGATCCGTCGGTTTCGGTGGATAATACCGTGATTAGTTCCATGGCCGTTGATGTTGGCGAATCACCGTCGGCGTCAGCATCGAATACCGCGTCGCTCTCTTCAGCGGCGGTGGATACGTCGAGATTATTCTTGTATCGACGTTTTTCGACGACGTGATGTAAATCGTAGGTACGAAAGGTGTATTCTCCCGTCCTTGGATCGATTTCGCCGAGATTGCGATGATACGTTATTTCGTCGGGGGTTAGGATGCGCCAATTGGAGTAGGATAGCGGCAGCGGTAACGACGTATTGGTGGTATCATCATTATTATTGTTGTTGGTAAAGTAATGATCGGCATCGGCGTCATCAATGACAACTTCTTGTTCTTGGAGATTTAGTCGTTGTAACGAGTCAGTAACGACGGCATCATTGTTATCGACGTCCTTCGTTTTCGTATTTTGCGGGATGCGACTGAATTGCATCAATGTAGTCCATACTTGCGCATTCCCCCCCAAATGACGGGGGGGCATGTATTCTACCGGTCCCATTGTGGGTGGATAGTCTTTTTCTGTGTTGATGTTAAAGAAAAGAAAGGTGTGTGTGATGAAAAAGATGTGTGAGTTCAATAAATCAATATCAGTAGAGGAGAGTCATGATGTCAGATATCATGACTGCTATAGCAATCATTGTCTCATCCCCCCCCCCCTGGCAGACTATCCAGAGAGACAGAGAGGTCCCCAAGAAAAAAGATCCGTCACACCTTGTCACACCCAACAATTACAGACAATTCAAACAATCAAATAACAAAATAACAAACATCATAACATAAACTAACCATTCCAAATCTTCATGTAGTCACCATACTCCAACGGACTCTGTTCGTTTAAAATATTAAACGGTCGTTCGAGATTGAGTCGATACGCTCTTATTTTGTTATTCTTGTTATTATTGTTATTGATAGCGTTGTTGTTAGCAGCATCATCGGGGTAACGTAGCCGTTTGTAACGCTGCATATTCTCCGTTGTTGACATGAATTGATTCGATATATTTATATTTATTTGATGTAGCCTCGATGATTCAATTTATCGGGTCCAAATCTAATGACAGCGAATGATGATTTCGATTACACAAGACTTTTTCATTGCGTTTTGATATGATGTATTAGACCTTTGAGTGTGTTGTTGGCTTTTTTAACACTATCAATCGTTTCGTTATCCGATGTTATTGATATTGATGGTTTGCCTGTGGCAGGGCTTTTCTACGGGTAGGCCAACGACTGATTTACCTTCGTCTGCTTCTTTTCGGTCAGTACAGTGTGTTCAAAAGTGTGAGAGAAGAGGTGGTGAGAAGAGTAGGAGGAGAACAGAACGAAGGGCAGTCTTGAAAATCGCCACACAAGAATCCGCTTTCTCGCGAAACAGAAAGAAAATTTGGCGTTCAACGGACGTTGGGGATGTACTCGCACGAATGTTCGGGGAGGTTGGAGAAGTTATGCGAACGATGTGTGCTGTGCGAATGAACTGCGAAGCTGTACTTACTATGGTATCCTACTCTGGCGATTTGTCGAAAGAAAAGAGTACCGAAAGAGGATACCGGAATGTGGTACTTTTTAGATTATTATGACGTCATTTGAGAATGGGGGACAAAATATAGAAGTTACTGCGTAAAGTAGTGTGCCCGCATAATTACGGTAAAGGCAGAGCCTCTAATGATTTTTTTCTTCCACAGTTATTATCTAGCATTTTTAACAGAGATGTACAGGGTCTCCATACTCACAGGAACAAGAAGCCTCTTTTTCACAAATTGTGGCTAATGTGTATGCATCATAGCCACGGTCAATGACTTTGCGACATGCTGATTTGAAGTCCTCACACTAACGTTATGACGGAGCCGATGATGTTTGAAAATTAGACGAGATACATTCATTCAATAATCCATGACAATATCGAACACCATACTCGACTTACTGTGGGATTCTTGCAATAACAGCAATGTTCAGAAGCTGGGCCCATGTTCCCAGTGGAATCACCGCGATATTTAAGACACAACGGTGTATCATCCTTTTCATAACTCTCACATCCATCACCATCTGCGTTCTTCCACCCTGGAGTATCGACACATGTTAAAGATGAAGAGGAATCTGCAGTGGACGGCTATGGGATTAACAGTGGATTTGGACAATATTGAGAAAGTCATGCCGTGAATACATTTTTGTGTTTTACATCACATGTGAGATTCACTCACAACAATGTAGGCCATAGTATTCTTGCAGTGACAGCAATTATCATTTGCTACTCCTTTATGATCACCATAAATATCCGTATAATTAGCAAATTTGTAACCATATTTCTGACACCCAGGATCATCCATAAGTTCGTACCACGAACAGTCATAGCCATTAAAATCATACCAACCTGGTGTGTCTTCACATAATGTAGGGGCCAAGGAAGGAGAGCTAGAGCTCGAGGGAGAAGCCGAATTACTCGGCGGGTTTGAAGGAACGCCTGAAATGGAATTTGTCGGAGAGTAACTGAAACTCGTCGAAGGAAGGTTCGAAGGTGCAACCGTGGGAGAGAGAGCGTCGTGACTCTTTCGTATACAGTAACAGCAATTGTTCTTCGCTGCAGTCATGGTCCCCGAGCATCTTCCATCTAATTCTTCGTACCAATCACAGCCATTGCCATATAAATCCTTCCAGTTAGGCGTGTCAATGCAGGTCAAACTAGACTCTGGAGTCAAAGTATTCGAATCAGTGGGCAATCCAAAAAGTGGCGATGGACTCATAACAGATATATTATTATTGCTCTGAAGGAACCTTTGACGAAGATACGATGCAGAGGGCTGCTGCTCGTCACCTGTAGGGGGACTCCCATCTGATGATCCATCGTTTTGATGGATCAGTGCGAATGCAATCAATGTTTCAACGTAGCAGCCAAACGGGGAGGCAAGTGAAGGGGAACATCGCATGACAACGTTTATTTCAATTCCGCAGGCAGGGAAAGATGCGATGATCCATGATCCAATACGATAATCTTAGCGCTCACTAACTGCCGAAGTGAGCTGAAAATATGTTACAATTACTAGTGTGTTGAATATAATTGCATGCAGTATTTGATACGCTCTGGAGGGGATGGCCTCGTCCACAGAGTTCTGGATTTGGGTGAAAGATTTTTACCTTCTGATTTCATAATCAGGTTTCAGAGGGTGTTTTCTTCAGACAAAGTGTTAGAGTCATTCTTGAAGTACGAAATATCATTCATAACCGATAGGTAATCTGTACCTAAGTAAGTCACCCCACAACAACCAAAAACCAAACAAAACCATGAAACTAAAGCACCTCGAATCACATCTATCATCATTACCTCATCGATCCTTCGTAGAACCAAAGCTTGAATTAGAGCAGTATCCCACCTCGGTTCACCTGGTAAGAAGTCTGAATGACATTATCTAAATAGACGTCAGCAACGTATCTAAAGAGCATCTTCTGCTTCTGCATCTTCTCACTGACCGCATTGATGTTTATGTTTGCAAAAAATGGCAAACAATGCTAACATCATCTCATCTCAACCAAACACTTAACACATACCAGGCGGCATCCATAGCCCTCACCGCCTTATCCAAAAACGATGCGGGACCCGACACGACCGTACTCGACATGGGATGCGGCGTGGGCATCTTAGGGATCGCATTGGCACTCGTCCAGTCCGACTTGGTGTATTTGCTAGATTGCGATGAGGATGCCTTGGCGTTGGCACGACGCAATGTCGATTATTTAATGGAAGAGGAACTGCTGTTGGATGACGATGATGGCTACAGTTGCTGTGTGGAGATGCTTCGTGCCAAAGTCCGATATAACAAGGATACAAAGAATGATGGTGCAGGTGATAAACGAGGGAATCGTCATCATTCTCGTGGGGGTAGAGGAAGGGGTGGGAGGGGAAGCATTCGTCCTCGTGGACGAGGCAACAAGGCGAGAGGAGGGTCCAATACACAACAGTCACAGCAACAACAAACTCAGTCATTACAATCATCAGCAACCACAACATGTGAGGACCAACCGAACAACAAGATGCTAGATCTCAATGATGACGACGGTATACCGTTACCATCCAAAATAGTTGACACAGTCATTACCAATCCACCCTTTGGCACTAAAAACAATCAGGGCATCGACATCCAATTCCTCAAGGCATGTATCCGACTGGCTCGGCGGGCCGTATACTCCTTTCACAAAACATCCACACGACCTCACTTGATGAAAGTAATATCGTCGTGGGGGTATCAAGTGGAGGTTGTGGCGGAGATGAAATTTGATATAGAGAATATGTACAAGTTTCATAAGGAGAAGGTGAAGGATGTTGATGTTGATTTGATACGGGTGTTTGTTATGGAATGACACTGATATGATTTATTCTCTGATGGTAATACGCAAAAATAATGATGGCATTGAGAGTATATATCTTCTTTCAAAAAGGCGACATTCTCACACATTTCAACTTTGGATGTGATGTTTACTTGTAGATCATGTACTTAAGGCAAAGTGTACTATCCTGTCTGTTGTCTGTTCTCTCTATGGTCAGTGAATGGATTCATTCGATCAATAAGTAAGTACACAAGCAATGTGTACATCTGAATTTCCACATCTTCTCCTTTAATTCTGCCAAACGATCAATAATTCGAATTCTCTTTTCCATTGTTGTTTAGTTACAGCGAGGAATGGATTGAATCCTGTTCTTAGTCTCTCAAACCTTAGCTTATATGTCGTCGCTGAACATTTGCCAGACATAATTAGATTTCCCCTCTTGCGTGGTCGTTCGTTTCGGAAGAAACAGACCGTGTTTCAATTGATCCTTGTGAATCATAGAAAATAATATTCATATGAATGTTATACTCCTTAGAGGAGACCTTTGAATTGAATCGGGAATCTAAATGGCAATATAATGAACACACGTGGCATTGTTAAAGTTTAGTTTGAGAAACTTGAGAATTTCTTAACGAACGATTAGTGTCTACAAATACCTACGCCACCACCAAACAACAAAACCATCGCATGAATCCCAAAACACTGCCAATCTATCATTCTCTTACTAAAACCCATTCGATATATCAGTGGAGTGCAATTTCTAACAAAATAGAAGAACCAACAGTGGATGGATCGTTCACGAGTTCAGCCATAAAAGATGCTTAATCCCTCTATAAGAATTGAGAACAGAATGAGATGAACCCCCAACGAATTCTACCAAGAAACAACGTATAAAAACTCGCTATCTCACCTTGGATCCCTTGGCGCTTTTGGCACTTGGCCCTTTGGTGGCCTTGACACCCTTCGAGGATTTTGAAGTAATGGGCGCCTTGGAAGGGGATGGAGTAACGGGAGCCGCGGAAGGAGATGGACTAATCGGTGCCCCAGAAGGGGGTTCCTGGCACTTCGCATCGATGCAATCGAAGAAAGAAGCACAACCGTGGTTGTTAGCACAGTCAGCCTTGCTGCCGCAGGGGGAATCGCGACAGATCAACGTGCACTTAGTATCGAGACAATGGTGATAATCAGTGCATCCCGGGACGGGTGGCCTGCAGTCATTAACTTGAAGGCAGTTAAGAGCCTCGCAAGTCTGAGCGGTAACCTAAAGGAAAAGCAAATCCAAATTCAAATGAACGGAACGTCATCAATTAGAGGATATAGGCTTTAAATTGAACTTATGGCACGAGGAATTACCTGATTGAATCCCATCATTGAGACGAGCAAGGTAAGAGAGGATGAAAGCTTCATGGCGATTGAGTTGACAGGAGGATGCTTTGGCTGTAGGTATGGTAGTTGTTGAAGGTTTCGTTGTTGTGTTCGCTTTGAATGGATGTGGGGCGGTTGATTTGATTGTAGAGTGAAGAGGCTCTATTGTCGACTAAAAGAGGCTCTTGTCGGGACAGATGATGCAGAGAAGCGGACTCACCAAAATCGGCATTTTTAAAGAAACATGTGTAAAAAATTGCGATAAATTCAAAGGGATACTTTAATTAAATCTTTGGAAAAAAACAGCATAATAAGATTAGAGTCATATCAGCTTTAAATAATATTAAATGAGTGATTTGAAATTCCCTAACTCTATTTCGAGAAACCCGCCTCCGCGATTTTTTTGGGAAAGACGTTGGACAGAAGTTTGAACGTAATTCAATCCCAATCATACGCGATCCCGGTGCATTCAACGGTCACTTTAACCAAAATCAGCTGGCATTGAAGTCAGTTGTTCTTTTTTTCAGTCAGCGTAGGTATTACACTTTCCACTAACTACAAACAAATGAATATCCCCTCTGACGAGAGAAAAGCAACCAAGCTAGTTTACTTGCTGCTCAGGCCAAACCTTACGGTGGGCACCAACGCGAACGCGAAGCAGATTTTTTACCTTCAAGTTCGCGTTGGTGCGAACTTCCCTTCCTTATGGGCCTCTTTTTCAGCGCAACCTGAAAGATTTCGCGTTGGCCTGGGTTATGAGTCCATATTCCAACGCGAATGAAAAAGTTTCGCGTTGGCCAACGCGAAACTTTTCATGTTGCGTCAGCTTTCGTGTTGCCGTATGGCACATTACGCCGACGTGAAAGCCAACGCAACAACTGTGCCACCATGCTGCTGCTTCCACAACAGCTCCTTCAAGCCCCTCCTTCAATCCCATAAACCCTCCACCCCACCATGGCATCCCTGCAAATCGTCCGTCGTCTCCACCGCCTTCTGGGCTGCAGCACTATCTCACCGCCAACAAATCACGTGCTTGTGGGGCCAGTTCAATGTGTTTTGGCCTCAGGCGTGGCTCCTCTTCCGTCTTGGCCCGTCTCTCATTCGCTTCTACTACCACCAACGCCGCGACGCTACCGCGGGCTGCTAGAAGAACGGCTTGGCTTTCCAACCGTCTCTCTGGCTGCGTCAACGTAGAATGTGTTTGCCTGCCATCGGCTTTCGGCCATTCTTACACCTCGGCCTGACTCTCCTTCACCCTCGACGCCACTGACGCTGCCGCCACCTGATATGCTTTGGCCTCGTCGGCTTAAATTGCCGTTAACACACAACAATCAAATGAAGGTTTGAGAGAGGGGTAGATGAGAGAGGGGGGAGATGGAGAACACAACAATTAACCAGCAATTAGACCAAG
>JALLPH010000619.1:0-16833 GCA_036939855.1 Cyclotella choctawhatcheeana
CCTTCTGGGCACCTAAACTTCTGAAACTTTCGAAGATTAAATTGTCCCCGCCTTACTGGCCATGTTCCTCGAAACCAAGTTCCGAGCTTGCGTTTAGGGAGGCGAAACAAATGACGGATGCAAGTAGTATCTACGGTTCTTATTTCAACATTAGTGTTTGAGAAAACAATGATTTCTCAATGTAATGGGTGAGTTTGTGGCTAAACAACTATAAGATGTCATTCAAGTCGCACTTCTGATGTCACCCAGCTTTCTATTGTTTCAAATCTCTCTGGTTTCTTCTTGTAGATAGCCGAGCAAATTAATTGTTCAGTTGCCTACGTCAGAATTCTACTGCTCGATACTTTCCCTTCATTAGAAACTTCAATAGAATAACATCAATACACCATGGATCACAACGAACACACACCACCCGTCAACAATATAGCAGGCTACACCCCCACCTGCCGCCTAGGCTCAGGCTCTTTCGCTACAGTCTACAAAGCCACCCTTTCGGGACCTTCGCATTCCACAGACGAGTTACCCACCGTCGCTGCCATCAAATCCATTGCCCGGACAAAGAAATTAACTCCCAAAGTATTGGCCAATCTACACACGGAAATCTCTATTCTTCGGAATCATCGACATCCAAACATTGTCCGACTGTTCAAAGTCAGTGAAACGAAAGATTATGTCTATCTAATACTTGAATATTGCGCGGGGGGCGATTTACAGGGATTGATAAGATCGCGTAAAAGATCACGTCTAGGCGAACGATTGTGTCGTCGACTGGTTCGGGATCTGGCGAGAGGATTGGGATTTTTATGGGAACGTCAGTTGGTTCACAGAGATATCAAACCGCAGAATTTGTTGTTGACCTGCGCTTTGCCAATGGAAGATCGGATGGACAATCCTCCGAAGGAAAATGGTGTCGATGCAAACGAGGTAGATGAGGGGGGCGGCGAGTTTATGCTGAAGATTGCTGACTTTGGTTTCGCTAGGCATTTAGGTGGGGTAGACTTGGCAGAAACTATGTGTGGAAGCCCACTTTACATGGCTCCTGAGATATTGCTCGGTAACAAGTATGATGCTAAAGCCGACCTTTGGTCTGTGGGCACCGTTCTGTTTGAAATGATTTCGGGTCGTACCCCATTTCACGGAGAGAATCATATGGATCTATTGAACAATATCAAACGCAAGGCTGTCAGACTACCTCCTGATGTGAGAGTTAGTAAAGAATGTGTGGTGCTGCTTAGAATATTGTTGGACAGGAGACCCGCAAACAGAGCTGACTTCAAGACGTTTTATGAAGCGGTGGAGAAGTTTGTGGCTTTGGGTTGCAATGGTCCAAAGGCGACTGAAGATAAGGACTTGATACCTCTCAAAGCGCAAATGGATCTTTGCGCCATTACAGAAGACGACGCAGGAGAGTTAGAGGAGCTTGAAAAGCCCTGCACCGTGAGACCTGTGTCATCATTAAACCCGTCTCCGATTCCGACAGAACAATCGAAGGCAGCAATAGCACAAAATCTTGTACAGATCGTCACACCTCCCTTTCAAGCAACAGAAGCACCCGCTCCCCCGCCAGCTATTTATGCCGGGATGCAAGGTGGGGAAATACAGAGACAGAGCAATAGACCCTCTGTGTTTGCTCCTCTTCAGGCAAGTCCCAACCTTTCACCTGCCACTACTCCAACTGGAACATATTTTCCTACTTTGTCTATTGGTGATGGGGCCGCATCAAACTTTAAGCTCCCCTCCTTGGCAATCCAGCAACGTGGAGGAACCAACCCACTGATATCAACTGATAATTTGAGAAGAGACTCACAATACTCATCCTCATCTAGTAGAGAGGCATCTGACAGTGGTTTCGTCCTTGTAGAGCACAGCAGCCACAAAAGCCGACCATGCAGCCTCACAAACTCCCCATCCAATTCAATCTCTCGAACCCCACCTTCACCAAGTAACAGGTATATTCAAGAAGGTTACAGTCAATCGACTTCGCAATCTTGCAGTCGAATGATTGTGAATGGAGCAACGGGAATGCTTGGTACGAGTCCAGCAACAGGTCAAGCTCTTGTCGGAAGAATGATGATGGGTACAAAGTCTGGAATGTCAGCAGCTCCTATTTCAAGTGGAAAGTTTAACGTTTCTCCACGATCAGCTTTGAAAAAAGGCGGTTGTTTGGCTCACATTGACACGCTCGTTCGGATGTTGTCTGCCGCAGAAGACATAGGCCGAAGAGCCATTGCCGTTGCTCATTTAGGAGATGCGAGGGCATATCTTGCTATGGAAGCTTGCCTTGTCCGACGAGATGTGAGTCAATCGTCCTCTTCTTGCACACCGATGGAAGAAGACGACGGCCATGTGGTCAACGCGAGATTATCGTTGCGAGATAAGACAATTGTTGAAGAGGACGAAGAAGAAGAAGAGCTGCCATTTGCTATGACTACTTCAATGGAAGATGAGTCGACGAACGAATCCCAGTCACTAGTCAATAGAAACAATTCAACTGCAATCTTGTCTAATAAAGAGAGAGACTTAGGAAATTCGATAAGAATTTATTTTCACGAGGCTCTAGCTTGCTACATGAAGACTCTTACAATGATGATAAGTGCCATATCTGCTGTAAAAAAGGTGCTCCGGGAAGTAGAAGAGGTCATCCGTCTCCCATCTGCACACGCTTCTCAGAATGCTAGTAACAATCCTTATGTGCCTATTCGAAAACGTTGTTCTGGTAGCCTCGGATGGCTAGGAAAGAATTATAATGCAATAATGGAACGGGCCGATGCAGCTGGGGATCAGATATCTTCGATTGAAAAGGCTAGTAGCTCACAAGCTGACATCAAGGGTTCTGTACTTTCAGTGGAGGAGTTGATTTACAATCACTGTCTAAAGTGTGGCCAAGATGGAACAATCAAACAAACTCTTGGTCATTATGCTGATGCAAGATCTTGCTATCGATCAGCAGGTTTATTAGCCGAAACTTTGCTGATGGACCCCAAGGTTGAGAACGAAGATAGAGATATAATTCAAAGATATGTTTACTCCTTTGTGGACCAAATAATGGAAGTTGATGGTCTTATTCAAGCGCAACAATTGAGAGCATCTTGTGTTCATGGCTCATGTATTTCTGGGGGTAAGCGTCCGAGTTCATAATCTAAACGTAAATTAGGCCTGTTAGGTTCTCTATGACTGAATAAGTATTTATCTAAAAATGTTAAAATAATACCGCTTGTGCAACGAAGAGCTGCTTGGCGTATTCATAAAGTCGAATGTCGAATGTATTTTGCTCATAGAGCCGTTGCCATGCCTCAGAACCTTCCTGAAGATTATCATGTCTATTTTTGCCTCTATTAGTAAATGAGAAAAATCAATAACATCAGCTATTAGCAGAGGTACATCTAGTCAAGCAATAACTTCAATCAGAGAACTTACGGCCAGTCCCAGTATAGTAGTTTTTCTGTGAAAGTATGTTACATGGCATCAATTCAGAGTACCAAGCATTATCATATCACTACCAATTATTTTACTCACCTGTGCAATCCTCTCTTCTTTGGCTACGCTCTGCTTTTGCATCGAAGAAGGATTCAAGTCTCCGTATGGATTCTGTTTTATCCGATAAAAGCCCTATGATACATTTCTTTCTAAGTATCTCCTTCGCCAATGCCTATTAACAGGGGAGAAAATATTGTTCATAGATGAAATGATTTCTCGCTTAAAATGAGCAAATACCAGTTTACAATACCTTACCTCGTGTTCTGGACCTAGCTGACCCCCAAGCTTGTCAGATAAAAATCGAGTCATCCAATTATTCTCGACCAGACTTGACTTTGCATACATCTCTACTGTTTCAACGGGTCCGATCACTTGAGCATATTGAGGGTAACGTCTCATATTGTGAAAGAGAGACACTGCACGCTCAATTGGATGACGCATCATTGCAAACATGTAGCCTTTATGATTTGGATCAAATATCCCGGCAGTATGATGTAAATAAGCAGAAGAAACCAAATCAATACGATGGTCTTCTCCTACATGCAATGAATGAGCATGTGCAATACCGTCAGGAAAACTCATATCAACATTTGCGAAATGCATCCCATCTGCGCCTTCCACTATCTTCAAAGTGCTTTCGGGTCCACGGACTCCAACTTCAGATTTACCTGCTTCAGATGCTAAAGTTAACCCGAGACAGTTTGCTGCAATACGTTTGATTGTGGTTGACCCCGAACGAGGAATGTGCCACAGATAAAGTTTGTGTATTGAATGATCAAATGGTTCTTGGAATACATTGGCAAGATTCATATCTAAAACCTTAGGTATATCCAGTGTACCATTCACTGTTGTTATTGGAGTATCTGCAATGGAATCTGTTTCAGGTGGTTGAATTCCATCCTGCCCAAAGCCTGTTTCATTGTTTGAAAGCCCCATGAATACAGTCGAAACACCATGATTTGTAGCAGCCAATTCTTGAGCGTTCCAATAATCAACCAAGAGTTGATAACTTCCAATAGAAATGACAAAGAGGAATATACCCAGTGCAGCTTTTGGAGCTCGATATTGATCATGAGCTGACGAATTTATTTCGTCATCGTTTATTAATACTTCTTCGTCTTCACCAATAGCCCGGAGAGGTTTCATTTCATCGGCAAAGCGTTTCTTAACATTCTTTCGTGGTCTCTTCCCTATTGAGAGAAGATACTTCGATTTGTCACGTGCGGTCTTGCTGGGCTTCTGTTGACAAGAGTAAGACGCAGATGCACCGCTCACTCCTGAGTGCCCGCTGATGTTCCTAATCAGGTCGACATCGTCGAGTTCTGACATTGTAGTCATGGTGTATGTACGTGAGTGGTGAGTGATGAATTTTACCATACGACAAACGACAAACGACGGAGTGTATTGATAGAGATGATAGGCGGGAAGCTTGCATGATTTCAACTGAAATTCAACAACAACAATTATTCAATTTAGTAGTAGAACTCCCACTTTCATTTACGAACTACATCTAGCCATCACAACACCAACACATCAATCTACAAACGAGATTTCTTCTCAATATTCACTTCCTTCAAACGAGTGACGGGCTTAATCTCTCCAGTTTCGGGGTCAGGCATCCATTTAAAATATCCAGCATTGGAAGGTCCCCGATAGTCCTCTATTTACCACCGAGTCGAGTTGTGGATTTATTGTGTTAGTTTATCTGAACAATGCACAACACATTTTGCAAATCCTCGGCACTTACCTGTGGGGTCAGCAACATTCTATTGATAGGTGTGTGGAAAAGCATTATCAATGATTCAATAGTCAGCAAATATAAAATGCTTATACACAGACAATTCGGTAATACAGAGTCCTCTAATGCACATACAAAAGCAACAGTATTCTCGAGGCCTGCAAGTATCAAATACGCATACATATCAATATAACTAACCTTATTTGTCTTTCGATTAGCATCGCCCTCCCCATAGAAACTGCTCTTCCTCTTTCCATAATACTGAGCACCATTTCCCAAACGACGTGAGGTAGCATCGTCCACAAAGGCATCGAGTTCTTCGAAAAAGTTTTGGAAGAATCCCTTCTTTTGTGGTTCATCTTCGCCGGTCATGGAGAGTGTAGTTTGGCACGAACTGCGTTGTGAGAGTGCTTTTAGTGTGCTGGGAGAGAACGCTGCAATGTCGTGAAGAGAGGCTGCCGCAACAGCGAGAGTAAATGCCGTGATAGAGTTCTTCATTTCTGCGTGTTGGTGATTAATATCCTACTTCTGATTTCCGCTGCACCGATGAATTTCAATTGTGAGTTGTTGCGCATGTATTGTTATCTCCGTCGAACATAAAGTAGTCGCAGATCTGTAAGTATCACTGTTTAGCGCCGCAGATCAGTATTCAATTAATTAATTGTAAAATGTAACTGCCGACCTTTATTGTTGGGTTGGTTCACTGCTGACTGTGCATTTCATAGCAGATGTTGTTCTTCCAACTTCCAACTATGGTTGTCTGTTGTCTCTTTTCTTCTCGTCATCACGACATCATTTCTTTTTATGACGTGGAGTGCGAGAGGCCTTTTGTTTAGGAAGCATGGGAGTGAGTGCATTGGGCGTTCTCTACAACAGAATATCTAGATACGAAAATCTTACTTTTAGCCCCCCATATTTTTTCTTCCTACTAATAAGTACCACTAAAACTCAACTCCCTCCTCCCTCTCCTTCATTCACCCCAGTGCTAGCTTGCGGCTGCGAAGATCATGGAGCACCCTACAACCCCCCAAAACAGTTCCAGGCGGTCGAGATGCATCGATTGTCTTCCCCAGAATGATTTTCAATCAGATGAATCCGTGATTTCCGCGATTCAAAGCGAATCTAGCACTCTGTCTCTTATTCAGTGGCTCACGGGTGAAAACGAAAACATCCTTGATACCGACCGAGACCGATCCGACCACTCAAACAGCAGCTGCACCAATCGACTGCATGCATCGGTTATCATATTAAATGCAATTCGAGATGCATGCCGTGATTATCTCGAGTTATCATCTTACAATGACAAGCCATCAAAATCTGAGGAATCTGTGATAAAGCAGCACCAACAGACAATATGGGAGGATTCTTTCCCTGCACTTTCATCCGCAGCATCTACCGTGACTCCTACAATATTATTCGGAAGAAAGAAAGAATCGGAACGTCCAAACAATGGACAAGTTTGGGACGGGAAACAACCGAAACCAAAGGAGCAAACAGTTAATAAGCCAAAAGTCAAGAAGAAGATCAGACCCGTGACTGTTTCCTCACTGCCGACAAACAATGTTTCAGCATGGGGTTCAATTCAGACAACATCTAATGACGAAGGTGAAGTTAATATTGGGTCTCTTTTCTCGCAACATGTTGATTTGAAGGAACAAAAATCTGAAATTCATAGGAATGGACTTAAACTTAACCGAAACGATACACAAATCCTACCTCAATGCTGTTTGGTGAATGCAGGTTCTACAAGCGATGGAAATGGCTGTTCAAAGCAGAAATCATCCTGCGTCGAAGAAAACACAACACACTATGAGGCAGATGAAAAGCTTCTTAGACTTGTCAATATCTACGCAACAATTCTCAGACATCAGTTGGTTCCGTATCTGCTGCTCGAATTACATCTTCTTATCAGACTCGTTTCTATATCTGATAGCACTAGGCCCATTCCGCCCCGTGAAGTGTCCAAAGTTCCGTTTAGTAAGGTGTTTTGCTCCCAACAATCATGCCGTGACTTTGGTACAAAGACAATTAATGCAATTGAACCCATCATCCTCAATTTAGGGCATACAACACTCAAAATGCTATTGTCACTAGACTCCTTACGCAAACAATGCCCAACCTTAATGTCAAAGATGCAACAAATTGTAGAATCCAATAGTATCTCACTATCATTTGAATCGGGCGAAAAGGCCTTAGGGGCCAATTCTAACATACCCCACCTCACATTACCATTTGACTATACCCGCGATTCGCGGCATAACTACAAAACGCCAGATCTGAACCGTCAATTCAAAGAGCGAGAAGAGTTACGCGATGCTTTCTTGTTTCAACTACGTGCATTCCAAGATGTTAGGGGACGACTAATGGAGGAGGATGTGTCATCCAAAATAATTAACAATATTAAGGTTGAATCAAGAAAGATGCTGCAAAGTTTGTCTCCTCCAAATGTTGTATGGTTCGTGTCGTTCTTTTGTGATTTGCTACTGCAAATTGGTCTTGTACCGATTGGAGAGACAGATAGAGACGTGTTGAAGCAGGTTTCAGATCAAAAGAGGTTGCAGGTAAGAGTTTATAATGGGCCGCTTTTCTTCTAGTTGCAAGTGGTGCATCCTTCTAATTCTACATTCTCTTCAGAAATTGCACAAGAGATTCACGGCACGAGACAGCCAAACCAATAAACACAGCAGTAGTCAGAAATTGAATATTGATAAGAAACAAACATTTAAAGAATCTGACACCTCCCTGACCGAGCCAAGCTTTCATGGACATCAAGAGTTCTTCGCGTTGTTCATTACTGCCTGTGATTCTTACAAATTCAATACCCCATTGAAGTGCCGACTATCACATCTCATTACAGAAATGGCAGCTGTGAATGATACAAAGGGTTTATGCCACCACCTCGCTAAGACCATTATGGTGGCCAAATTTTTTGGACTTCTTGTCTTTAGTCCAAACTGGACTGTTGGTGAAGAAAGTGCACTTACTGATGACTTCGCTCACAATGAGATGACTTCATTTGACCTCAAACAACAAATTGAAAAGGCTTGGGTTGAATATCGATTAGTAACAGTAATTCCTTGGGTTGTGGAGTTTCTGAAAATGATGAGGTACGGATTCATGTCTTGATTTATTTGTATGCCAAGTTTTGCTTTCTCAAATCACGACTTGTAATCCAGGGATGCTACTTCAAAATACAGTCAACACTACACAGATATTTTTGTTCTCCTCTGGAGTATAAGAAGTTACTGCTGCACAGCTTCATTAAACAGCCAGAGTGTATTGCAAACCAATATGCTAATGATTTCTTTACAGTTAGCTGGCCTGTTTAATGATATTGTGACACTACAGAAAGCTTGGAATCTACCGGTGACAACTCTACCGTCTAGAATTACAGTCGAGAATTCCAAGATTGCCACACACGACTCCTCATCTAAGTCAAGTTTGATTCCTATCGATACACTACCATGCTGGTTCAACAAGCCCTTCTTACTAAGCACGACACCATACTTTCGTGATTTATTTGAACTAGTCCAACATATCCAGTCATCTACTACCAACAGTACTAAGATAGGGACATCTGCTGCAAAGAAAGTCAAACCGCACCCTATTAGTACTGGCCCATTGAAAGATTTTGTAGAGTTGAATTCCTGGCAAAGATTATCATTACCACCTACAAGCCCTTCAATGGGCAGCCCTTGGTCTAACAGTAAATTATTGGCGGATCCTGGAAACAAATCCACCATCAAGGACAAACTTGTTGATTGCTTCTTTCATCAGCATGTTGGCTTACAGCACATCTGTGAAACTACCGTTGATCAGATCCTTAAGAATTTTGAGTCTACGTTGGAGAGTCGCTTAGCACCAATCTTTAAAAATGCTACAACTTACGAGGACTTTTTCAATCGCATTCCTTCAATGGAAGCCAACGAATACATTGAGCTTTTGCAATCCCTACACTCGGGTGCCAATGTGAAGGCAAGAGAAGAGATGAAGGCTGAATTTAGCAGAGTCATTGGTGGCACTTTAGAGCTTCTTTCTCCACCTAATACCCAGCCTAAAGTGCGCGAAATTGCGTCTTCCCTGGCTCTCCAGTATGCCTCCGACAGAGGAGATCAAATAATTCGTTCTTTCATCAGGGAAGAGAAGAAAAAGCTCCTTGACGAGTTTGTCCGAAAGGAACGTAAGTTTAGAGCTGGTGTACCTTTGAGAGCCACAAATGGTGGGAAGAAATCTGATGCCGTCGAGAGCCCCTCTCCTGACTTTAAATGTCTTGTTCATATGACCAACTTGTTGAGAAACTTTGACATTAATGACATGAAAATGCTGATGCTGGACCAACTCGATGTAGCGAAGGAAAGTGTCATCAATAAGTTGCAAACGCATTTTATTGGAAAGGACCCACCATATGTTCGAGACTTTGTGTCAGAAATGCTTTCATTGTTGAAAAAGTGCATTGGCGCTGATCAGCCAATGCGATTCATACTTTGGGCAGTGTTTAAAGCAGCAGAAGTGCTGTGTCTTTTTGGTAAAATGGGTTATGTTGATTCTGCGACTTGCAAAGATATCGAGTTAATCATCAAAGATCACACCAACCTGAAAAAGCTTATGCTAGACGACACGAATAACAATACAATACTTGATGATAGTTTAGTGGGTAAATTTCTGTTCCAGTTGGTTGAGGGATCGATTGTTGCTCCATCTGTCCTCGAAGACTCTCTGATCAAATTACATGCAGCTGATGAAAGTCAATGTTTGAACAAGGTCGTGGACTCATTATTATACAATCTTGCTCAAAATTTAGGATTTGACAACTGGAGGTATGATGGGTTTGTAATTATGGTTCGCTTACAAAGGAGAATGACTTGAGACCACCTTCTTATCCCTCTCATTTGCGAGGGCTCCTTAGGCACCGAGGTCTTGTTCTTCATGTCGAAGTCGGTCATCGTGGCAAAAGGTGGCAGAGTACTTCAATAGATGAGATTACCATAAGTACCATAGTTTGGGTGTACGTTGAACGTAGGGCTTAATGACATGAAGAACTTCAAGGGAAAAGCAAGACACTCCAACAAAGGAATCAATACACATGGCTAGTGACATAAAGAGTTCTACAAGATGATGAAACACAATGGTCACATCAAATATCTTCGCCATGCCTTCATAAAAAAAATTATCGGAACCAAACACAATCTCACACAAATATAACAAAATGAACTCAATTCGACTACTATTGCTGCTTTCGGTCTCAGTGGCACAAGCACATTCTAAAGACAAAACACAAGGCACCCGTGTTGGAGACTTTGTCAATAAACAATCATGTGACGGAAACTTTGATGTCCAGCTCACAACTGTTTCAGGGGATACTCTGAAAGCGAGCTGCCCTGGATCTTACTCACGTTGCCCATTTGCCAAAACTTCCAACGACTGGAACGATCCAGATAAGTGTTTGGGATCGCCGGGCGATTGGACTTCTGAATCCGGACGCTCTTTAGGTAAGCTGTTTCTATTCAGCCTTGTCCCACAATACTCTTTTCATCTCACAATTGATTTATTCTAGACTATGTTGAGAGTCATACCTTTGGCATCAAAAACAATGCTAAGCCTCTCTCATTGTATGTGAATGATCTTAAAGGAGAGACCAATTGTGCAAGGGCGTTTTATCAGAATCAATACATCGATTTTGCGCTTGGAAATGGAAACCTCGACCTTAGTGGCTGGTGGAACGGCGAGCCACTACAAATGAGTATAGTCCCATTTTCAGGTACTTGTGATGGGTCGTCAGTAGATGATTTCAACGCCGAAAGACTATTAGCTGTTTGGATCTCTCCCTATCTTGGCCAGCAGGAAAATCCGAAGGATGGCTCAGTATATTGTGACCTATCAGACAACCCGGAAGACTGCCTAAACTTTCCTTACTGGTCTGTTGAGAAAGCGAGTTGGGATGCTAGTACTTATGAACTTGTTCTACATGGCACTCTTTCCAAGGTACTCAGCAGCAATCCATCAGCAGTCAACATATTCCTCCCACAAGGTTACGAACTAGGTATGCCTATAAACAATCTAGAGGTTCGGTTTGAGATTTTCTCGGGATACCATGATAAGTGCCAGGCCTACATTGATGGTGATACTTCAGCAGAATGTCTCATCAACAAATGGTACGTTGCTGCCGATGTGACAGAGTCTCAGATTATTGTGTCAGGGATTGGGCGGATTAATGGTTGGGATGCTATGACGACTCAGCGTGAATACAATTATTGGATGAATTGTGGTGACCCTGATAAATACTGCTCTGCTGGCAACGGAGGTCAATCACCAGGACTTACTTTCAATGATCCATCATTGGATTGGGAAGGATTTGCGCAGGTTGGTACTTCGACGTGTATGATTTCTTGTTTTTTCCTTCTAACTGACATGATGATACTTATTCCTTCTCTCAGTGGTATATTTCTGGCCAATTGCTGAATCTGAGCAGCAACAAACCAGGTTTCGAGTACGGGAATGACAATTTTGCATTGGATGTGTCAGGTGTTGAGGTTGTTTGGGGTGCTAAGTATGGGTATAGTCCATTCCGGTTGAATGTGATAGATGACCAGACCTATGATTACCCCGCAAAGATCTACGACGCTAAATACCTGTCTTTTAATGATCAAGTGAGACGAAAATGAAAGTCCCCAGTCTCGTTTACCATGACTTTGACTCATCATAATACTTTTTGTGCATTATAGGGTGATGGCTTCGATCTTAGTGCAACCGGTAGCTACACTGACTTTACCTTCTCTCAGACTAATGACGATAATATGAAGCCATCAAGTAAAAACTGCGTTCGCAAGCACTCAACCATGATACAAGGGCATGCGGGATGTGCAATTAATCTATCAGCATATGGCTGGGGTGACATTGACGGCACTCTGATTGATGGTGTTTACATTCATAGGCTGGCGCATGCCGCCTCGGATATTTGGAATGGATGTGGAAATGGCTACCAAAGCTGGGGAGATGGATACGGGGGATTGATTTGTTCAAGATCTTGTGCTCATAGCTGGACTACAGGTCTTCGTGACACAACTATTTCAGGCCTTTATGTACCTGAAATCGGTGACGCTAATTCAGTATCTAGACTTTTTGCAATAGGAGTAAGTTCGAATCTTACTTTTGACAATCGATTTTGGTTAAACTCCTAAATTTATTCTATCAACTAACACACATTTACGATTATTAGGTCAATGAAGATGGAATGTTCTGTGACTCAAATGATGCTCGTGCGCAATCGTACAATATACAAAACTTGGTCATAAAGGATAGTGAAGTCTATCCAAATCCTGGGTGCGACTCAATCATCTTTGATGATACAGGTGTTGTAAATTGGGGAAATCCATCAATTACATTCTTCGACGAAAGTGCGTCAGACCCGAAGCAGTGTGATTTTCAAGGTGCACTCAGTATCAGTAGTGACCCTCAATACTTTGTTTGTGGCTTTGACGATCAGGCTGAGGCCGAAAAGTATTGCATGACTACTGATGGAGTTGGAGGAGAGACAAATGTTGAATATGCAATTCTTAGTGGCGACAACCCAAACATCAACTTCCCTACATGTGGGTACTCATCAATGGCCGTGGCTGTGGAGTAAGAGGAAGTCATCAGTGTAACGTTTTTGTACTATTAATAATATGTAATGAACTAAGTAGGATTGTACCAACTAAATTAAGTATGGTATTGCGTATTGCTCTTGTACATTCTTAGCTTATAACTGCGTGCCAAAAGCAATATCATATACTTCAGAATAATCAGAGGCATATTTTACATCAAGTCCCTCCTTTAGGTATTCAGGCAGTTCATCGTAGTCTCGTTTGCAGTCAGCAGGGAGGATGATAGTCTTAATTTTTGCTCTTCTGGCTGCCATTGTCTTCTCTTTTATGCCTCCCACTGCAAGTACCTTACCGGTCAGACTGATCTCACCAGTCATTGCAAGATCACTTTTGATCGGCTTGTCAAGAGCAAGGGACAACATAGCGGTGACCATAGTTATTCCTGCGCTTGGACCATCTTTTGGGGTAGCACCTGCCGAAATTAATTATTCGCTGTTCATTAGGACTTGATGGCGATAGGAATAACCATGATAGATTTGACATGCAACTCACCTTCTGGCACATGCATGTGGATGTCTTTTTCATCAAAGAAAGCATTCGATGGATCTATTTCAGACATCCTCGATCGTGCAACTGTATACGCAATTTGAGTGCTCTCTTTCATAACGTCTCCAAGCTGCCCAGTAACCTTAAGTGTCCCACCTCCGCGTTGTTTTCCCTCGGGATCTAGGCCGCGTTTGATACCTTGAGTTTCGATATACAGTGCAGTCCCACCCATACTTGTGTAGGCAAGGCCCATTACAATCCCATGGGGCAGAGGATCTGTTTCGTACAACCTATCGCTAGTGAACACAGGCTTACCAACGTATTGATCAAGATTATCAGAGGACACTTCCCACGTATCAGACTTGCATGTCAGAAAAAAAATTGATGAGAGGACGGAACTCAAGAATCTAATGAAAAAAAGTTCATCGAGTTGCAATAAGATAAAACTAACCTTCCGTGTGCTCTTGTCTGTCAATTCAGCACCTTCTTCCTCTGCAACTACTTGCAAGCTCAACAGTCGTGTGATCTTATCAATTTTTTTGGCCAGGTTCCGAACTGCATATGGTATGATCCAATGAACGATTGTACGAAGGTAAAACAATAAGTGAATATTGCAGGATGGGGAGTGGCAGCGTATAGTAGGATTTGTAACATTCAAAGTGACTCACCTCCAGCCTCACGACAATACCATCGGACTAAACTTTCAAGTGCACTTCTCTGAATTGATAGAGTGCTTGGGACTCCATCTGCGATTCGATATGATGGAGGTTGTGCTTCTTTTTGCGGCTTGTCATTATCCGATGGACCATCTGTGACTTCCTCGTTCCCCTGTTCTGGTTCATCTTTTACCATCAGCCCGTTGTTGACCATGGCCTTAGGTACAAGATATTGCTCTGCTATTTCAAGCTTCTCTGGAACGTCATCTAAAGTAGAAGTAAGAACGAAGTGTCAGAATGAATATGTGTAACATGGATAACAATTACAAAGACTGAAGAGGTGCAACTTACATCCAGATAAGCGAATCACTTCCATTCGATCGAGTAAAGGACCCGGGATGGTCTCAAGATCATTTGCGGTACACATAAATAAGACTTTTGAAATGTCAACGGGAGCATCGATGAAATGGTCACGAAAGGTCGAGTTCTGCCCTGGATCAAGTACCTCAAGAAGTGCGCTAGCAGGATCACCTCTAAAATCTCGTCCAAGCTTATCAATTTCATCAATGAGTACAAGTGGGTTCGTCGATCCGGTGCTTTTCAGACATTGAATAATCTTTCCCGGCATAGCTCCTACGTAGGTTCGTCTGTGACCCTTGATCTCGCTTACATCACTCATCCCTCCGACACTGAATCGAAAAAACTTGCGGCCTAGTGCAGTAGCCACACTCTCGGCAATCGATGTCTTACCAGTGCCAGGCGGACCTGCCAAACAAAGTATTTTTCCTTGAACAGTTCCTTTCAGCTTTCCAACCGCAATGAATTGTAAAATTGTTTCCTTTACTTCATCCATACCATAATGCTCGCTATCTAATACTGTACGAGCTGCTTTGATATCAAAGTTTTCTTTTGTTACAGTACCCCAAGGAATCGATGTCAACCAATCCAAGTAGCTCCGGGTCACATTGAATTCGCTCGAGTTCTTTTCGAGAGTCGACAGCTTATCTAGTTCTGAATCTATAATCTCATTGATCTCATCGGGGACTTCGGTATATTCAGCCATTTGCTTCCTGTACTTTTCAATCAAACTCTCTTTGTCATCTTTTTCCATCCCCAATTCCTTCTTGATAGATTTAAGTTGCTCGGTCAAAAAGTATTTACGTTGAGCCTCGCTCATCTTCTCCTCGACCTTGGCACTGATTTCTTTTTGTAGTTTGCCCACCTCTCTTTCTTTTGAAAGCAGTACTAGGGCTTTGTGAAGTCTTAACTCGGGATCTTTTTCTTCCAACACGGATTGTAAATCAGCGACATCTCCACCGTTGATGCTGAGACTGGCAGCAAAGTCTGCAAGTCTGTAGGGATCATTCATATCGAACATGTGACTGCTTGGTACCAGATTGACCACTTGCTCTTTAAACAAAGTATTGAGTTGTGCTACCTCTCGAATAGTGCTCAGCACCTCCTGACACAACGCGCGTATGGTGTCATCTCTACTTGAATCATTTCCTCTCACGTAGGTAAGACGATCCCAATGTGATACTGTAACATCTATCGGTGGACCAATGTCATCTACCGACAAGAGATCAATGCGCCTATGTGGCATAAGTAGAATAGTAGCACTTGGCTTTTTGTCATGTTCACTCTCTTCTTCCTTATCGTGATACTCATTCAAAGGATGAGAGGGATGGTCTTCATCTTCGCCATCTAAATCATCCAAGTCAGCCGCCTTAGTCATTCTTTGAATTTGAGCAAATGTTCCTACGGTATATAAATCAGATGGGTCCGTTATAACTTCTGGTGTTTCAATTCCTTTCATGATATTGTCGTGAGAGGGGTTGTAATCTTTGCGACAAAAGAGTCCAAGGTATCCTCCTGATCCTCCCGAGAGTATCTTCTCCACCGCCTGTATTGTTTTCTGTTTGTTGAATTTGTTGCATACAATGTGATGATTATGGTTTGTATCCACACAATTTCATAAGTGCATTAGTAAGAGGAGCAATATACAACATCAAATTTTCACGTTACAGAAATATCATTCAGATTCATCAACGCACCTTGTCAGTAACAGTCAAAGGAGTCAACACACCAGGAAATACCGGTCCCCGTATCACAGGCAATGCCATCAAATGAGGGTATCTCGGTGCCTGATCTCCAAAACCTAATCGATTCGCTGGCAGCATAATATTGGGATTACCTCCACCCGCCCGAGGAAACGTTTTGTACTTGGATGAATTGTTAAGTGTTGCCGACGGTTCTTTGTCTACCTCGGTTGTGTCTTTGGCATCTTCGTTTTTGTCTTCTTCTTTCTCATCGGCGGGGTCTTTCTTGTCTTTGTCACCCTTCTTGCCGTCTTTTCCGTCTTTCTTGCTGTCGTCATCGTCGCTATTACCGCCACTTCCAAAGAAGAAACATCTGTTTTGAATGAGCAGTGGCGAAGGGCCATTTGACGTAGAGCATCGATGATGCAGGTGGGATCGGTTGAAGAAAGATGAGTGAATGGTACGGCGAAGCATTCTAAGTTGTCGAATTGATCTCAAGTTATGCCACAGGACAGTGATTGATGGAATTTATAATTGGTTCACAATTGAATACTGAATACTTTCTCGATTGTATCGTAACAGTCGTGTGCGGTTCCAAAGAGATGGCTCGAATAAAAGACACGTCGAAATCTTGACGAAAATCTTGGCCGTCTAAACTTGGAGCGCTCTTGAGCGCTAGAGCGCTATCAAGATTTTTTAAAATCTTAGTTGTATTAGAAAAACAGACCGATTATTCAGGTTCAGGAGGAGGAGGATCCAAAAGGCCCTTCAAGAAATCAGCAGACATAAAAAGT
>JALLPH010000620.1:0-16827 GCA_036939855.1 Cyclotella choctawhatcheeana
CCTTTCGATGCGAAGTTCAACTCCGCGTTGCGAAGCTAGAGGGGAGGGTCATAGCAGCTGCTATCTACAATAATATCATCTAAAAAACAAAATGCCATCATGGGAAGGAATCGAAGATGCATCCACAATGCTACCGAGAATTTGGCTTACCAGGTCCAAAGACGGTGAGAGCAGTTTTTTTTTCTCGTTTTGTAAAATGATATCGTGTATTGATTTTGTTAATTGGATTGGAACAGAACTAAAGACCTGTGTAATTGCTGTATTTGCATGAATCATTATTTCAACATTGTTACTCTGACATTTAACATTTAATCAAAATCTCTAATCAAAAAAGGAGATGTATGGAAGCCATTGAGAAAGAGTGACTGCAAGGCTCTGAATGAAAGTCGAGGTAAGATAGATCATATATGCTTATGTAACATATTCAGATATTACTGTATATCAATTCTCTCTCTGAATATACTATCCTCATCATACATGTATTTTCATTCATATAAACAACAAAATATAAAAGGCGAAGAAGTACTAATAGAAGGAGGAAGAGCCACGGCCGATCCCAAATCCGGCACCATAAAATTCAACTTCGTCTCCCGTCCCGTTACCAAACTAATGCCCGCCACATGGTTCACACGCGAGGAGAAAAGTTCCAAGAACGAATTTATATTACAACCCTTGCCGGAAGTAGACAGTTGGCAGGTGGAATTATTGTATCAAAAGGCCGTGCAGGCTTCTAGTTCGCTCGGAGAGGGGATTGAAGATATTGTGAAGGAGGAGGTGTTGTTGGAAAGCGATGCGGGGTATAAGGTTGTGGTTTGGAGAGCGGGGTCCGTGTTGGCTATGAAGAAACGACCTAGGAGATCGTCCTTTCTATCGTTTGGTGAGGTGCAGTATACGCTGCAGAGAGGATATGGACAATATACCATTGAGGGGGAGGATGAGGAGAATGCATTGGGACCGTTGACGCATTGTGTGTTTGTGATTCATGGTATTGGTGAGTCCATGTGGGCCAAGGAGGAGGTTAATATGTTGACGACTAGTGATGAACTTGATATTTTGAGATCGACGTTTAATAAGAAGAAACATGCTGCATGGAGGGTGAGTCAAAATGGGAAATAGATGATGCTATGTCTGTTTGTTTTATAGATGCTCTATGCATATTCTTTTATTTACATTCTCTGGGTTTGCTTTCATTGTATTCAAAGGAAGAATGCAAGAAATGCGAGAAACTCAAACAAAAGCTCCCAGAACCACCCAATAGAGTCGAGTTTGTACCGATTGAGTGGTACAGTAAAGTTCGATCACCAAATCATTCACTCATGACTTCATTAAATGCTGTGACTTTGAGAAGTATCCCGGCTCTACGGTCGATAGCCAATGATGTCGTGTTTGATGTGCTCATGTACTTGACACCTGAATTTTGCGGAGGTAAGAGAGAGCTGTAGTTTGATAATTTGAATACCGTGTGTTTGACCGTCTTGATTTACTTGCTCACATCTCCGACATATCCTCTTTGAATCACAATATCAGCCATCCTTGACTGCGTCACTACTCAAATCATTGAATTGTACAGTACTTTCCAAAGAATTCATCCAACATTTCTTGCCAATGGAGGGACGTGGTCATTAATCGGGCACTCATTGGGATCAGTCATAGTATGGGATATTCTCTCGGTTCTTAAAGACAACATAGATAGAAGTGCAGCAGCCGGTAATAAAGAAGATCCGATAGTCCTTGATGCTCCGAAATCACCAATTCGTGCTCCATCTTTGACCAGTATGGATAAGGCAGGTGGCATTGAGAACAACTCAATCGGATACAAAGCTTTTGCAAAGAGTTCGGAAGACGACGGTAGGCACGGAACTTGGGGACCATGTCTGCCAAAGAAAATGACACAAACAATCCCATTTGTTCCACACATGACTGTGTTCTTGGGCAGTCCTGTCGGCTTGTTCTTAACGCTAAGAGGAGCACATTCGGTATTTGACGAGATTAGAGCCATTGCTGAGGCAGAGAGAGCATCATTGATCCCATGTGATAATGACGAGGCAGAGGCACCACCTCCAGTTTTTAATGTTACTCCCATCATATGCTCACCATTTACGTTGCCGACAAAAGCACTCTATAATATATTTCATCCTAGGTGAGTTTTTTTATGTGGTAGAACTAGGAGATATCAAATGATATTCATGCATCTCATGAGACTGCTCTACGTTTTACTTTTTAAAGTGATCCTGTTGCGTATAGAATTGAACCCCTTCTATTACCTGAGGGTGTCAGTGCAGATGAATTGCCACCGCCATTATTTTTAACACAAAATGGAAAATCTGTTCGATTGCA
Organism: Cyclotella choctawhatcheeana; assembly: GCA_036939855.1. Lineage (NCBI taxonomy): Eukaryota > Bacillariophyta > Thalassiosirophyceae > Thalassiosirales > Thalassiosiraceae > Cyclotella > Cyclotella choctawhatcheeana. The sequence goes on from JALLPH010000620.1 coordinate 2,338, forward strand.
TGTAAAGGCGAGGCAGGTAAAGACGACATCATATTTGACCTTGAACTTTATTTTGTTTACAAATAATGACCGTGTCTCACGAAAAGATGATCCTCTTAGGTTGGCGACCAACTGTTCAGAAATTTTGGGTCGTTATCAAGTATATTTGACAAAGGAATAGAAAATGCCGCAGCGGCAGCTGCTGCAGCAGATGCAGAAGCTAGTAGAAAACTGGATAGTCCAGAGAAAAGTAAGCATGATGCCAAACGTCAGAGGCCTATATTCGAAGGATGTATTAAAGGTAGAGAAATGTCGTTCAAATTGGGAGGAAGATCGGAGAGAGTCGATTTCCAAATTCAGCCTGGTATGATCGATAATGAATATATCTCTGCTGTGACTGCCCATTCATCGTACTTCTCAAACGATGATATTATTGATTTCATCATTGACAATACTAAACATGAGTGTTAATCATGCTAACCAGGGTGATTTGAATGGCCTATTTTTGTTTGCATCCTTGATATATTCATATGATCACTGGTAGCGTTGTCAAGTGCATTATCAAGAGCGTGTAGCGTCTATGATTAAATGCATGATAATTATTAGTTATTTGCAGAGCAACTACTGCGTATCATCAATTATGATGTTTAGACGACTAACTGACTACTTATTGGTCACCAAGATAATATCTATGCAACTGAATTACATTTCCAAGAGGTAGCACAGCTCTGAGTATTTGATTTTTGTGAGTGTTCCTTTGTCCGCAAGCATGGTTGTCAGTTGTTTCACTTCACTTGCAGTTATCAGAGCTGGTGTTTCATCAACAAGCTAACGTGTCAAATAGAGGAAATTATTATGTGCGAGGAGGGAGCAATGCGTTAATTAATTTATTCATATGAACTCACCTTCAAAAACTCCTTAAGTTCAACCGAACCTGATCCTTGAATGTCGTGCTCTTTGCATGACTCCATTAGTTGGTTAAGCCATGTTGGGCCAACTACACGTTCACCGAAAATGACAGAGAGTTTGCGTTTCAATTCTTGAGCATTGTTAATTTGCGGTGGAAGACAAATCTCCTGGAATCTGCACATTGACACTAGATTACGATCATGTGAGCATACAATATCTGATAGTAAGTCCTCAATTTCATCTGTATCAAATTTGGGTTTGAATGAGGCAAGCCACTTGAAAAATTCAGTCTGCTGAATACTTAATGTCTCCTGCATTTGATTGTTCGAAAAGGACTTTGCGAAGGAATGCAATACTTGAAGTCCGGATTGTTTATTTTTGATCCCTTTGATTTCAAGTAGTCGACCCACGAAAAGCGCTGACGCTCTTGAGTTGCCTGATTTCTCAACGTCTCGGAGGAAGTGATCCAAGCCGTTGAATGATAAGTCATTACCAAAATGCTTATATACCAAAACACACGCTTTCATAACCACATCTGGGCCTCCCATCACACTGATGAGACTATCAGATAGGCTTGCGGCAATTGACAACACAGATTTTGCGAAGGATGCGCTTGTCACCGGCTCTGATCGTGATGATAACAAACAAGTAATTACATTAGTGATCACTGATGGATCTGTGACACCATGATCAATTCCGGCCTTGAGAAACTCGTCCACAAGAGGACGGAAAATTTCGCGAACACGCCGACATGGCAGTGAAACATGGCAAGGTAGCTGCATTGACATTGAACTGTCATCAACATCTGAATTATGTATCTTGCTAAGAATGATGTCAACAAAAGATTCATTAAAAGATTCATTTTTGTTTGACTGTACAGCAGGTAAAGCCATACTTGATGTTTGATTTACATTGGTAATACTTGTATTGGGTGAAGATGGAGGTACCTGATCAGAACCATGAAGTATAGAATGCATTCGTGCGGTAGACGGCACTTGAGTCCTATCAAAAAATGTGTTGTTGTCATCAAAAGCAGTCTGGGTGCCATAAGAGATGACTTTGTTTGTTGGACAGAGTTTGGTGCTGTTACTTTTCTGAATTTGTCGGATTGTGTCCACTTTTGTCATTGGACTCTTGCCGGATCTTCCTGCTGTCATTCTCTTGACTCCCATTCGCTTACGAACAAATCTTTGAATGACAATAGCGGCATTTTTATGCAGTTGTGGGTGGTGCTTTGCTTTCTGTTCGTTTTGAGTATTACATTCAATGACCATCCTTGGTAACATGTTTACTAAATCATCGGTATTCTTTTCCTCCTTTCTCAATGCATTTTGAAGCGAGAATCCAAACACAGCTCTGTCCGCCAACTCGTTGTATATTGGATCATCTGCCAATACCACATCAGGATTGAGCAATGTCATTGTACTTGCATACCAATACAGCGAACATTGATCTGCGTTGGGCTCAAGAGTTCGAACATCTCGGACACACCCATTAATGATATGAGGCATATCTAACGACCATTTGGACTGCGATGATTCATCCAATGTTGCTTCAATCTCTTTTCGAAGTGCGGTGATATCATCGTCCGTGATTTTCATTTGCATAGAATCACTTTCATTGCAGATTTGAGAACGACCATTAAGGAAAGATGAGTCCGGCAAAGGTGCTGATGCAATCGCCTCTAGAACTGCAGTTTCAGCTTTTATTGCGTCTGCAAGACTTGGCATGTCAATGTGTCTTTTATGCTAGATAGTTCCTTCTTGTGTCTTTCCCCTTCACCTTCACTGTGCGGATTTTAAAATAAAAGACGACATGAACAAACTTCATCACTGTGTCAGGTGTCGGTACCTCTCAAAAGCAGAAAGTATTTACACTCACAAAATTTTGATGACGGACTTCCCTCATCTCTATTGTTAAAATGAACTAGAGAATCAGCAATTCAATTCAGCAATGTATTGACTCTAAGACTTTATTCAATATCAAGTACTATTTTCTACGCCGCCGTAATTTCAAGAGCCGAAACTTGATCACCGACCTTAACAGTACCACCGCCAATAACCTTACCGTACCAACCCCGAAGTCCCTCCTTCTCGTCCAAATACAATAAAAACTTTTTACATTCCTCGAATCTATCCTTCGGAGCGAGACTTGCCCTGTTGATATACGGTAATTTACATAAATTCCCGCAGGGTTCGATCCGTTCGGTAATTTCCACAACGACTCCCTCTTCTTCCTTTGCATTACCATTGATACTGCCATTGGTTTGAAATTTGTACCGTCGTCCCACCTCGAAAAACGTGTAATCAATCCCACTCACATATATATTCTCGCCCAAATCACCCTCCATAACATCCGTCCAACCGGCGGTACGTAACATATCCATAATATCCGATGTCAATATGGAAACGGCACGATCGGGTGTGGAACTCATTGCCACGGTTCGATAATGATTGTAATCTCCCACAACACCCTCCGGAGTTACTACTATAACTCCACGAGATTCTTTACGGGTGGTATACGATGGATGAGAGGGGAGACTCGTTTCTTTATTGTAAGATTTAACTGCGGTGCGTAAAACTGTTCCGACTTTCTTCTTCTTGGTCGATTCATGTTGTTTATGTACCAGATTCAGTTTCATCTTTTCGAGTGAGATGTCCAATCCGAGCGATTGGAAGGTGTCGGATAGCCATGATCCGTGGAGGGTCGTTGCCGATTTTCGGCTGTGATACTTTGACTTGTAGTCATGCTTATTATCACCGGGATAGTTTGATGTTTGGGCAATATGAATATTGAGGTCGCTCTGTAGCCTGGGAATGTGCGAATTGAATGCTCCCGAGGATGTGAGAGCTACTGCTAGGAATAACACTCCGCACGTGGTGATGGAGTTGTTTATTAGGAATAACTTGCGCAGTAAGGACATTAATCCAGACACGGTGCAGAGTGCATAAGCCAGCAGAGTTATCTGTTGAATTCGAAAAGTATGATGAATTCGACGAAAAGTGACATGTGAGGTGAGGTTGAGGTTTGAGGTGCTGACGTACTACACGCGTTTGCGACAGACACCGAGAGGTATTTTCGTACAAAACATAAAGAGATACCTATGTATGATAGTTATAAGTTGTTTGAACTTTCTTTTGAGGTCGCTTACTTTCTTGGGTCTTGGGTTGTCTTGGGACAACCTCTCTCACTGCATGCAGGCAGTACTGTGTAGAGTACTGTACCTGCTTTTCTATTCAATCTGCAATCATTCTGCATTTCATTAACAAAATAGATGAATACTAATGTATGTAGTTGTTTATGATTGTTTAGCATGCTACATTTCACCTGCAACTATCAGACACAATAGTATTAGTAAGACATCTCTGTCGCGAAAGAGCATGAGGGAACCTGTGAGCAACTGTATACTCCGTGATACCAAAGGTAACAACTCCCGTGTTGCATTTATTCCGAACAAAGAATTTCCTCGATTTACCATCCGATCTAGATTGATGCTTCATTTGCACCACGGCAACATCCATATATGTGTTGGTATCGTCATCGTCAGCTATTACATCATCGTTATCGGTGGCACCTATTCGGAGAATTATTGAATTGTTACCACCGCCAGCTTTTAGAGCGGAAATGTACTTCTCTGCAAATGCCGAGCATATGCATTCGTCTTCGCTCTTCAATGGGTTATCGCTCAATATCTGTTTTGCTTTTGAAATTACAGACGTGGAGACTCGGCATATGGTTGGATTATTCCATTCAAGAAAGGTTGGTATTGTTGTGCTTTCTTTGAATCGGATTGGTTTCGTGCCACGTAACATCACGCGTACGTATGTCGGTGATCCATTCCGGATGCCATGTTGAATGTTGTTATTCTTATCGAGTCGAGCGAGTTTGGCGCAGATGTTCCCGCGTACGCGCCTCATCACTGATATATCTTGCGATCGAAAGTGACGATCTGTATTGGTTATGAGTGGTGATATCTTTTGTAGCAATGCCTCAAAGTGGCTGTAGGCTAGATCCTGAAGATCGCCTTCTTGGTCATATGCGAGAAATGCTTGGTCGACGATGCTGCTGAGAGTGGTACACACTATCTCCATAGAAAGACGATTCGTTGCGGTATGAGATAGAGGAATCGGCTCTAAGAATGAGTTGGCAAATTTTGCGATAGTCTCCTGGCTTAAAGGTTTTGGCTCGTCGCTCGACCCAATTGAAACTAACCACGGTGATCTAGCGACATCATGCCATAAACCAAATGGTGAAGGCATCCATGTTTCTGAGAGATGAGGCAGAGCGTCAATTATCGAATGTGCTGCCAGAATAAGAGATTCACCTGCCTCTGCCCATTGAGACTTGGCTATGTGCAGATCTCGCAGCGATAATAGCCATCGGATTTTCTGTGGCATGCCCAATTCTGGAGAGAAGAACGTAGCAGCTTCCAACACTGATTCTTCGTCTGCGTCAAACAATGTATCACTGAGTTGATGGCTGCCTTTGGACGGTGTATTATGGCCAGATCGAGGTGACTGCATCTTAAGAGGGTCTCTTGGATCAAATTCTTTCAATCTTAATTCCACCAAAACCCCATCTAGGATGGCCTGTCCAGTTCGACATAAAAGTGCAATGATGGGCATTAGCTGTGGGTCGACTCTATCATCATCCTCTGGATTCGTTTCTTCAACATCAGCCAACGCTCGGCGCAACGGCCAGAGAGTAGCTTCAACATCATCCATTGAGTAGGTCAAGCCACTCATGTTATAAAGTGCAATTTCTCGTGCTGCAATCTCTGGAAGCACCGTAAGGAACGAGAGCAAAATTGAATCAACACTTCCAGTTTCATTGTAAACGCCACCTAGCAGTGACACAGCGAAATCAACTGACATTGATCGTACAGATAGTTCGGTACTGTTCATCAATGTAAATATGACCCTACCCCAGTTCTGTATATCATTTCCAGCACTTTTAACGAACACAGAGGGACCAAATTTCTCAAACGCATGGGAAGCACCTAGCAAAATGAAATGTAGGATCAGAGAAGATTGAACTTGCCACTTGCAGCGCTCAAACATACTACTTACCACCAAGAGTACGAAGTAATGTAACTGAAGATTGGGGTGTGGACAGTAAATGCAGCAAGGCATCAAAGATTGATTTTGCCAACTGAGTTGTCTTTTTGTCATTCCCGATGATACTGTCAGCACATTCGTCTACAACTAAAATGATTGCAGCCGAGAGACAGTTGAAAGATTCCTGCGTCATTTCCTTTGCCTTCCCACCGAGAATTCCAATCCAATTTTCAGTAGAGACCAACAAATGAAAATGCTGCAATGTGACGTTTGCCATTGATATGAGTGATATAAAATCGTTGACATGATAGTTCTGAGTGAAAGTTCAAAACATTACTGAAGTGAGATATTCTGATGGATTAGGCACATACATAATACAAGGGCAGACTCACATTAGGTTGACAGAAAGAACGAAGCTTATCCCGCAATAACACCTCTGGAGACTCTTGAAGAACATAGAGCAAACACATGATCCATTGACATCGAACCTTTTGAGTTGCTTCTAGCTTCGACAAGACTGAAAAGCCAATCACCGATGTGTCCAATACTGAGTCTACAAACATGGCTGCTACTCGAGTGTTGCTTTCAACAGTCTGAAAACGTGCATCTATTGCATGCCTCTTTATCAAAAGATTATAAGCACACGACATAGCCTGAATTGAAATAGCCTCTAGGGCAAGCAAATCTTCTTGAGACAAAAGGCGATTGGATGCCTTGTTCACATTTCTGGTAGACTTCAACTGGAAGTTGGTCTGTTCAACTATTTCTGTACAGCAGCCAAGCGATATTGATAGACATTGGTCCATCAGCAGATCAGCCAGCCAGAAGGATTGAGGATACCTATCGATCTTTTCCAAACAAGTTTGAAGCAAATTACTGTTTGATGAATTGCTTCCTTTTGTACTTTGGTTTGTCCATGTAGAAGAGGAATCTTTCTTCGGACAGAATTCGCCATATTTGGGAGGATAATTTAACGCAATGAACTTAGGCATCACTGCAAGCATTTCAACCGCATGAAGGCGTATCAACCTGGCACATTTGACTCGACGGATATTATGCCTGTCATCAGCTGCAACATTTGGGCGTATATCAACAGGATTTTCGCATTCGTCTATCATGTCAAAGTATGCATTTACCAAGATTTGACACTGAGATGGATGAAGACACGTAAATGTGCCAATGAGAAATTCCATGGAATATTGTGTAGTACAAAGTGCTCTCAAAAGCATATGTTCTGCGTTTGACACTCCACTGCTGCCAGTCATTGCTTCTCTCATTGATCCTATAGCGATTGCTTCAACCAGAGGAACGAGAACCTGCATATGTGAATCGTCCAGAAATGTCATGGGTATAATCAAAGATGTTGTCTGAAGTCTAAAGCATCTGGTTGCAAGTGACTTCAAAAGAAGCGGCAGAAAGAAAGGGAGGTTTCGAGTAAATGAAGTGGCCACTGAAGGATTGTTTGTTCCCTGAATAAGATCATATGGCCATATCGATACAGTAGCACTGCTACCTCTCATATATTGCTCTCCTTTTAAATTAGCTGCAAATGACGTCCATGAGTGGACCCACAGAGCTGATATCACTTCATACAGACAAGTTGAAGAAGTTTTATTTGCGGCAGATGAGTCTGACATGAGATGAAACTGGATGGGGGGCATCTTTAAGCAGGATTGATTCCCTCTTAATGAAACAAAACTTTTGCTTTCTCCTTCCTCCTCGGCATCAGAGCCTGGTTCAACAGGATTCTTATTACTTTGCCAGTTCTAAGTGAATAGATAGAGAGTGATTAGAGTAAACAATTTCAATAATCTTATAGTGGGATAGATTGTAAGGCTTACCAATTTTGATGTGTGGTCGCTGGAAGAAGGGTCCGTTGGATTGTGAGAACTTATGTTAGCGTCATTTGGCATGACCTCCGTCCAAGATGGTGCCATGCATGGAGCTATAACCCGCTGAGCCATTGTATTCACGCGATTTGCCATCGACTCTGCCCGTTTGCTTGCAAAAGAAAATGGAGTTGATGATGCGTTCGGTGAATTGGATTTTCTGGGAGGCGTGGTGAAGCCGAGATTAGAGTCGGAGCTATTGATATTGCGCAAACTACCTGGTGGCTTTGTCGCTTGTTGGACGACCCGAGATGAGATAGTTGCAAATGTCATCCGCGAAGTAGTAGTGGCTAGTGTCATGACTGTTTGATCATCGTCAAAATATTCATGCCGACTGCTATCAAACAGCTCAGCATCGGCCTGCATTTGCTCGGTTTTCGTTGCAACAAACGCTTTTCGTGAAAATGGAGCTTCATATACAACAGACCGGGGAGTGCCCTTCCGAGGAGATCGGATTCTTGACACGGAGCTTTTGGATATCATTGATAAGTTTGTTTTCAGCTCTGGAATATCAGAGCTGTTTGATTTACTCCTATCATTGCCCTTTACTGACGGACTCGAATCAAAGGAGAAATCCACCTTATCATGTATGCTCTGCTGAAAAGGATCTTGAACATTGTCATCTATATCACCTTGGAGCAAAAAGAGTTTCTCGTCAAAAGAGTCAATGAATAACTTGATCCACTGCTGGTACTTTATTGGAAGACTAGAATGATCTTTTTCTCCAAAAGATGTCCTCGTTTTGTCTAGAATCTCAAACAGACACCGCATACTTGCAACCAATGTATCTATACTCTCTCGCGGTACTAAACGATGCCAAGAGTTGTCACTTCCAAACATGTCACCTAACGATTCATAGTAAAACATGCAGCATTCTTGATTTAGCATGCCTAATATCTGAATAGTAACAAGTGGGAAGAAATGACGTCTGATTGCTTGATTCGAAGCCATGCTAAGCATGTCAACAAAAGGAGCAACTGTAAGTTGATTAGAGCTGTCACCTGGTAATGATAGGATAGGATGATCACGTAGGAGTGTCGCCACAGCAGCATCACTGACATGGGTAGAGCTCTCCAACCGCGTCTCAACGTGTATCTGGAATTCATTGCCCAGTTGAATTCTGTGCAACCCATTGGGTATGATAGTTGTAACTCTCCCTCCGGTAGAAGATTCTTTCGATGATATAATGAATGGAACGACTGTATCCGCAATTACTGTAGTATCATCTAGTCCATCACTAATGGAGAGCAATGAAAATTGAAGGAAATGACGACGATCGAGAACATCCGGTAGGCGAATTTTGACTTCGTCTCTCAAAGGCAGATCAAAACGGCCCTTGGATTCAGCTTGCTTCTTGGCCATAACCAGCTTAGTATAAAATGATTCCACCAAGGGTGGTCCTGCTGGGCAAGATGGGTTGTAAACCAAGTGGGATGGTTGATACACAGCATCAGCTCCATCAAATGATTGTTCATGCAGCTCTTGTTCTACAACACGTATTCGCAGTGATAATTTTCTTCCATTGGTATCACCACCTGTGATACGGATCAATCGTGGGTAGATGTATATAAGATTTAAAAAGGATGTTGTATTCTGACCAGCATCTTCTTCGTATTTTCGAGGTGAAACGCGAGGTGGCATGTACAAGACTTCCTTAATGTCAAACGAAGACGTGTAGCCAGAAGCAGGAGTCGGCGGTAGCCTTCGTATTTTAGTCCGTAAATGTTTGTTGTTGTTATACTCCTCTGCATTCACTCCGTCGAAACTGATAGCAGAGTCTCCCATTATATCCGCAAGCAACTGCGGGTTTTTGGAAGAATGGCCATCGTTTGATTCGTCATTAAATTCACCAGGTTCATGTAACAACACTTGAGTGAAATCTTGTCCGTTAAGAAAGGAAGAAAATATCTCTATATGACCTGCCATTGGTATGAGTTTCTTGATCTTGGTAATTGTTGCATATAAACGAATATTGTCATTGGCAGTTGATGAATACTCTGTCCTTTGGCTTTCAGATAAAGTTGATAGCAGATCCATAAAATCTTCTTGAGTCACTGATCCATCGGGATAGGCATAAAACGGAGCATGTACAGTTTCGCCAGCGGGCCAATATTGCATATCTGCTGAATTCTCGGTAATGGGTGAAGCCGGTATAACAGTAAAACACACTGGAGTCAAAAACTTGGGACCGTATTCTCCGATGGACGGGTCAATCATTCGCACACTACTCTTGCTGTTTGGCAAATCCTCCGCAATATCCATTCTAGACTTGGACTTTTTAAACGTTCCCTTAATCTTATTCCCCAATCCCTTCCTTTTACCATCGTTACCATCTCCAACAACACCATCGGTACCACCACCACCTCGAGCCACACGAAAAACTTGTACCACCAAAAACAAATCTTCTACCTCGCAATCCAATGGATCGTACGAAAACACGGCACGTCGTTTACGTCGTCTCCACGATTGTTCCTCGCTATGCCCACCCTCGATAGCATTCCAATTCCCCGCCGGGAAATGAAATTCCTCGCTAATCTTTCCTCTGAATTTGATAGTGTTATTGTTAATATTCGGTGAAATAGTACCAGTAGTACCACCATTCTCCTCCCGTCTCGGTAGCAAATAAAGTGCCATACTGCAAAACAACGGTTCGTCATCATCTTCCTCTTGGCGTAAATCGCACGGACAGGATAATACGTATCTCATACCCGGAGGACGATCGTTGAATGGTCTCTCTTTCCATAATACATTGGATTTGGACGGTGTGGCATCTATGGGAGGGGCAAATATGGAGTATGTTCGTGGATCTTTTATTCTGTCTCTTTCTTTTCTACTATGATGTTGTTGTTGTATTATTGTAGATTGTTTGTTGTTATTACTCGAGGTACATGAATTGTTGCTATTGTTATTGTTGTATTCCTCCTCGAACCGACGATACATCTTGTAACAATCAATTAAATCCCGTCCCGCAAAGGGTATACCGGGTATTCTACCTCCATACCATGCCTCCATCTCTTGACGACATGAATCATGTATTACTGTAGTATCATCATTACTATTGTCCATTGACGAAGAACAACCAATAAAGAAGCCACTCGTTAAACAAACAATCCTAGGACTGCACTCCTGCCATTCGCACTCACGTTGCACCTCCATCATTTTACACCGTACATCCATTTCGGACGGGTTACCAAATCCCACATCGGCACGATTTGGCAATCGTCGTTTGTAATGTGTAAATAGTGGGGAATGAATCGGTAATTTCGATACTGTGTTTGTGTAGGGATTTATCGGTCTGTATAAGTGTGTTGTGTATTGATGATGATTCTTTTTGATTGATTTTGTGGTTGTTGTGGTGCTTTTTTTGATTTGGTGTTTGGACTTGTGTTGTCTCACAGCTGCATCACTATTCATTACAGCATCGCTATTCATTACAGCATCAGCATCATCATCATCTTTCTCATCATTGACAGTACTATCAGTATCAGTACTGACCAATGGATCGAACCAGGGATACTCACACCCATTCACACCCCGCCAATGCAATTGTCCGCTACTACCGCTACCGCTATTCTTGAGGATGGCATTTCGAATTTCCCATATACGCATTCCCCCCGGTGAAGGACTGATACGACACGGATTACTACTACTATTGTTAGTAGTAGTAGAAGAGGAAGTACTGTTCATTTCGCTCACTAAAGATTGAGTGGTCAATCGACTCCCACGAGAACGTTCCATATCGTTTAATAGAGAGGATAGTGTGGTGGAGGATGGATGAGGCGGGGTTAGAAAGGATGTGTGTTGATGATTATTATTGGAGGATGATGAACGTAGATGATGACTACGATGGAGTGTAACGGACATGTCGTGACGGGGGTGTTGGAAGGTGTACCGTTGATAATTGTTGGATTTGTAACGCGGCATTGTTGTTCGTTGATTGGTGGTGTTTCTGGAGGAGGAGGACTTGGCAGCAATACTGGTGTTGTCAGTAGTAATGGAGTGAGAGCGGGGAGGTCGTTTCAGCTTCGATGATGCTGTAGCATTGGCATTGCTGCGTTGGCGTTGGGAAGAAGTTCGAGTCGAAGAAGAAGCCGACGGACGTCTTTGTAAGTGATGAGGCGTGTCAATGTTCATAATGTTGTTTGGGTTGGAAACGTGATAGGGCAATGACGATGATGAATGATGCTCTCGAGATGATGATGAGTTACCATTGCTGTTCAGCCGTCGGTGTATGCTTGGCACAGGTGGAGGCGCCATGGTTCAGCTCGCGGTTTTTTGCTTTGGCTTTGCGGTTTTTTCGCGTTGACTCATCTTCAATCTTCAACTTTAAGCAACTGTAACTGCGCATAGTGGAAAGCTGTTGTGGACAAAGGCAAAGTCAAAATCTGTCAACCGTAACAAACCAACAGGCCTAAACCAACAGCACCAGTAGCACCAGGATATCGAGGGCGATTGATCTAGAGCATTAGCAGCCCCCAAAGCGGCCTGCAACCAGCAGCCTCCTCCCGATCGCCGTCGAAATCGCCACCTTAAAACGGCTATTTTTTGGCCGGTGAAAAAGTCAATTACAGAGCTCCAAATTGAGATAATCTGAAAAGGGATTCTCAACGACTTTGATATGAGATGGCTATATGAGCGGTTAATATATTGCTATTGACAATGAATGAACAGAAGTATGAACTATTTACTACATTTTTCAGGTCGTGTGGTTTTTTTGTAGACCTCTAAAATAAATTACCGGCCTTCTATGAAAAAAATCCTTGAGGTCTCAACGCTTGTTTCAACAGGTAGAGACCATGATGTTGACCTTCACCGACGGAAGGACCCGGCCACCAGCCGCCAGCAGCAGCGGCGGGAATAATAGTGACATTTGATAACGTGTCAGCACTCAATATTAGCATCCTTGGCAGCAGCAGCCATCGGCCATAAAGAGCAGCGGGAGGACAGGCAAGACTGCGAGTCGATCGGGGCCCAAATGTGAGTAGATCGTAGTGTGTTTGATATAATTCTTTCGTGAGTCTGACCATCTAACCAAACTGTTTATTATAAGTATTAAGTATAGCTCCCGGAGATGGAGGGTGAGAACACTAGTCAATACAAAATGTCAATCATTTGTGGTCTAAATAGATTTGTATAATCTTTCGTTTGTCATTCGAATGCCAATTCACATAGCAATGAATTATAGTATCTATGATTCACGCAATGTTGAGGCTGTCCGTGTGTGTATTACTTTAGATATAGGTCTGAGTTTTGATTCAAGAGTCAAGAGATCTGTTCATCATATTCAACAATTCATGTATGCTGTGAAGGAAGAGCTGAGAATTGAGTTTTCAGGCAAATCATGTGGTGGTAGATTGAGGGGGGGGGACTATGTCAATTATTTTTAGGTTTTGTGTTCCTTGAATGTATGAGGTAAGGAGATCAAGAGGCCAATTGTGTGGATGTATTGTTAGTTGTTTGACAGATCCAGATAGCAGTGTGTGTTAGGTTCATTGGATGGATTGTTTGTTGTTTATCACAGACGAAACTGCAACTGTACTTCATTATTTCACTCTGTATAAATCACAAGCTTCAAATAATGTAAGCAACACTTATTGCTGCAAGCTAAGAGTCTTTTAAGCTTTAAGAAAACTTTGTCAGTTACAATTACAAATAGCCTCACCTAGCCTCACAATTCATACATTGCAGCAGGCATCAAACATAACATGATGCATTCATTGACAAAAAATAAATAGTTCCATTGGATTGTGTATTGTTGCTTCTCATTTTTTTGTCAAGAGTACACTTCCAATGTTCAATCCAAGACTCGTTGTAAAACAGGCAACAGCTTCTCTATTCAAATACAGTATTAACAGCCTCAAAATAGACTCAAACAACAATATTCGTTCAAGGGATTCTCAACTTCATCGTGGACTGGAACTGAAATATTTAGATACACCCGGTATATTGTAAACTCTAACCATACAAATCAAGATCCGATGCCAGCCAAAGAATCAGCATCCTCCCCAGTATCCAGATACAGTCCGAGGGCCTCCAAATCACTATTAAACAATAAGAATTTTGTCAGAAATATTCAACTCCATCGTGGTGTGAATCGTAAAGCAAAATAGCTTAAACCCCAGCCTCTCTAGTGGCTGAATTTGGAAGAAGAAATTAATAAGACCACCACCTACCGAATCACAATAACAAGCCGAATTCATTGGAGTCGTTATCACCCCTTGATGAGTGAATGAAAGGTACTCCAGCCACCTTGTAAAAGAGATGAAGTACCGTGACTATCACTCCAAGAACCACAACAAAGAGAGGGTTCAAAAGAACGTACCATTTTGAAGTTTGAGAGGTTGAAGTGGAACTACCGAGGATAATTAGTAAGTGATCCCCCCGGCTTGACAGTAGATCATGAAGTTGAATATCAAATTTATCAGGTCGATACGCATCGTTGGGGTAAATCTGTTAATCGGCGATGACAGAGGAATAGAAGAAATCGTTGTCGTGGATCGTGGGCGGGGGTCTCTCATAGACTCGTAGCTGTGCCTAGGAGGTTGGAAGCGAATGACATGACCGCCGCAGACCTCAAGGATATCAGACACGCCAGGGCAGTTATGACCCTCCCCTCTAGTAAAATGGCACTAACAAAAAAATTTTGAACCCCCCTT
>JALLPH010000621.1:0-16836 GCA_036939855.1 Cyclotella choctawhatcheeana
CATCCTCCACAACCGTCACCACACCCCGGCTTTTGAGTCACTGGTGATGAAAATTTTGGTGCATGGCCCCTATACATTTCATACCAAGATATAGAGCCTGTAGAGACTGAGAGCGTTCCTATTGAAGCCAAATGTCCCAGACCGGAAGACCATTCTGGGATCTCAGGGTGTTTGGTTTAGCTTTATTTTACCATTAAACCTATACTTAAAACTTAATGATTACTTAAATACAAAGCCTTAGCAACTTTAACGAATCCAAGGCACCTCTGTGTAGAACATCATGGTTTTCCGCACTGTCACGTTCTTTTCTGATTGTTGTATTCTTGGCATACATTTACACAAGGAAACACTGATCATATCCTGGCAGGAAAGTTATAAAATCAAGCTATTATACATCTTATCTATTGGACACATCAAACCTTAATTGACTATCTTATATTTGTAGGTTTTGGAACGCTTGGGAGGTTTGATGGAGGTGGTTTTGACGGAAGACTGGATGACGAAAGCACTTACACATAGAATATTACAATCTTGTGTCTGGTAAACCATGGTGGCAGAGAGAGTCTTTGCATGATTGTGATGGGCATTCTGTTTCTGTGGAAGACAATCCAGTGTTTCTCATTTTGCTAGCAATTCACTAGTACAAGTACAGCATTAAAATAGCAACAATTTAACAAGCATTCCGATTGATGTAAGGACTCAGTACTACAGATTGAACCAACTGAAGGACTACATCGTCCTTTGAACTCTCATTTTCTCTCTCTCTCATTTGGACCTAGAATTGCATTTCTTGCATTTCTCAACCTAAAAATGAATAGATCAGTACGATGGAGTCTTTCCCATCTGACGGTCAAAAATGATTTGAATTCAGCAGGTTCTGCGGTTTTGGTCATGTTTTTGAATGTGAGCAACGGACCTCGGGAACCACTTCAACCAAGACTCAATTTTTTTTCACTAACAACGCACTAGTAATTTATTTAAAATAATTGAAGAAATTTTAAAATTTCGAATTTACTAGTAAATTTTCCGATTTCTAGGCAATTCTCACCCGTAAATTTGCATATCTAGCATGATGCAAATGCTTTGCTGTTACCTACTACAGGAAAGGTGCAACAGCATGATTGAGTGTGGCTCTATCTCTAGCAATAATTTTAGCGTTTGATTTTTTAACACACTTAAACTACAATACAATAATAAAGTACACTGCATTTGACAAAACAATATATTGATGCTATCTCCAAGAAGTCTCGCGTATCACATCATTCAAGGCATCCTTCAACCCAAATCGTTCTTCAAGAACAGGACGAACATCATCTACATGCTCTAGTTCATTTAGCAACTCCATAACTGCTTCTAGTGTATCATCTTTGGGATCATCGTAAAAAGAACTCACTAGAATACCATTGGATGGGTTTGGTAAGAATGAAAGTGGATTGTTATCGACGAGGACTATACGTCTCTCGTCACAGCTATTCTCATCTTCTGATCTAGATTCATTGTCACTTACTGCATCTATGGATGTCTTTCTTATCCGTTGCACATCACACAAGTCTTTGGCATATATCCCGAGTTCGGGGTCGAATTTGCAGTGTTCTCTAAACAATCTCCCATGAAACATATCCCCTTTGGAATCCAATTTATCCAATACCGGTGCAGCATACACTTCCATAGCCGCCGTAAATATGTGTGTCTCGAATCGACTTGTTATTTCCTTCAAGAAAATATCCAGATTGGGACGTTTGTTAATGTGCACCAAGTCGCCATCGGGGAGACTCACTCGAAACGATTCACATGTGGCGGTGATGATGGATTCGGCTTCTCCTCCGTGACCATAACCAAAGGGAGTGCCTCCTATTACCGGACGATCTTCGTCTTGACGATACTTTTCATGGACGTGATCTGATAGAAATTGAGAATGAATGAGGCATTCATCCATATCTAGGACTACAATCAGATCAGAGGAGTAACCGGTGGATGACTTGCGTCTGTTGCCTTCCTCGTTGCTTTGAGAATTGCCATGAACTTTGTTGCTTTGTATGTTGAGTGTTCCACTGGAACGTAATCCATTTCCGTTGTGCGCCATGCGACCATTCGTCAGGGGTTGAATCCTGCTACTGCTCGAGGCACCCCCATTCAGCAAAGAGGCACCATTCAAGCCATTTCGTTTGGGCGACTGATGCCCTAATACCAAGGAAGCTCTCGGGATGAACCGCTGCCCTCCCGTCAACAGGTTTGAGGGTCCGTTCGTCTTCTTGTGGCCCCACTTGTCGCGACTGTCATCGTAATAATTAGGACCTATGTGTCCAAGGCGTCGACGACGTAGACCACGCGTTGAAGAAACGAGCCGAGCCGTTTGAATCGCTGCCCGTGATGCCATCTTCTTGTAGACACTACTCCTTCAGTTTATTCAGTAAAATAAAATGTTCAAGCTGATTGATTGCAATCAACAACTTCTCTCCTTTCTATTGTATCGTCCATCTGCTTCTCATGCTATCTGCCTGCACTGCAATTTCAGCAGAGTGAAATGATTTGGGGGAAGGGAAGTGCCCGCCGGTTGGAAGTTTTGGTTGGTACCATAGTACTTTCGTCCGAATCTTCCTTATGGTACCTCTACGTACCTACATTCTTACCTACCCCATCACAGCATTGTGTTGCCTGTGTCAAAAGATATGACGTCAGTCGGTATCTTTTGCATCAGAGTGCGGGAAAATTTTAGCATCATCATGGTGGCACGTTCCGCTTTCATAATCTTCTCATGTTCATAAAATCCTTAAAAACATAGATACTCTCGACAATGAACACCGCCTGTAGATCCCTCTTGACCAGGCAAACAGCCTCTATCGGCAATCGCCTTACATCCACGGCAAAGACGAGTCATATTCAGTTACGGAAGGTTCACATCGAACGACGTCTGGAAGAGCTAAAAATAGAGTTACCGACTGCTCCTTCGCCCAAAGCAAATTACAATCAAGTGTGTAGGACAGGTGATACAATTTATCTCTCGGGACATCTTCCAATTACGGTACGTAGTATGATATAAGATGTAAGACTTTGTCTCTCTTCGGAGGCGCATTGTACACAAATTTGTGAATCTTACCGTGATATATCGTCATCAATCATCGCAGAGTGATGGTAATTTAATCACAGGTATGGTAGGACCCGATGATGGGGGGATGACTGTTGAGGCAGCAAACGAAGCAGCTCGTGTATGTGGTCTTAATATTCTAGCTACGTTAAAGTCTGAGCTTGGGGATCTAGATCGAGTGGAACAAATTGTTAAGGTATGTAAATAAAGGTTCATGCTCAATTGAATATAATATCTTGACTTTATGATCCGATAAGTTCTAATTTGTTGTCTGATGTTTTGCGCTGCATACCACAGGTGTTTGGAATTGTCAATTCACATTCCAACTTCAAACATCAGCATTTGGTTATGAATGGCTGTTCAGATTTGATGGTTGGTGTATTTGACAAACCTGTTGGATATCATGCACGAAGTGCTATTGGGGTGAATACTCTGCCGTTGGATGCTGCTGTAGAAGTTGAGGCGATTGTAAAGATTAAATCAGAGTAAAAAGAGAGCGTGTGTTCAAGCCAGAGATAAGTAGTTTTTCGGGGTATGATGGTGAAATGCAACAATTTTGAATTACTTATTTTAATGCAATGATTTTGGGGGTCGCTGTATGATTAAGTACCCTGCCTTGTTACAAATTGTGGCATAGTATATACACTTTTCACTGGCATGGGCAAATACTCTCATATCAAACGCCATCGAAACCGCAAAGCATAAATCCTGCAATTTGTTCGCACCGATCTTTGCACGCATCATATAAAACGCCATCTCCTTTTCCGCTAGACATTCCTCCGGTAGCACCAATAAATATCTCCGCAATTCCAGTTGGTCGTAACCCCAATCGCGCCGCCTCGGCCAACAGCTTTGGGCCTGCACAGTCTCCAGTGCCACCAGGTAGTTTGGTCGGTCCTCGTGAATAGATTGTGGTAAGAGGACGATAAGTGTCTCCTCGAAAATTTGTTACAAGTTGGTGGCGTCGAACTTCGTCCAGGGCTAGTGTGGCAAGGCTGGCACGCTTCTTAGTAAGATGTTCGACCTTTCTTTCGTTCTCATTAGTTCCTTTTTGTAGTTGCAGCGATGATCCTTCTGCAATGAGAGCATTTGCGGCATCAATTCTATCAAACAGCTTTGTCACTTCATCTCTAAGTTGACAAAATATTGGTAAACTCTCTGGAACTTGGCCAATGATGGGAGACCATCCCGGTAAATTCCACGAGCCACCTAGTTTACCAGCGTATGCTTTAAGGATGACAGTATCACCGCTTGACATTTCGGATGAGTATGAAGATGAGTTATAGTTATCAGGCACTTGACATACTAATATTCCAAACATTTTACCACGGCGTTCGTAGAGCCGTTCGATTGAAAGCGAGGGGTCCAAGTGTTCCTGTAAGATGTCTTTGTTGTCACCGTGATGTAGTCGCAGCTTGAGCTCATCAACATCGATACGACCGCTCTCGATCATACGTCTCCTCAGATCAAATGCCGCATGTGTTGCTTCCTGGGTGGTGGGAAGGATGTGATGTACGTTGCAGCGAGCGCAATGACCAGTGATGAGAGCCGAAGCGAAGTTGTTGTCAATGCTACTAGTGTTCCATTGAGCAAATATTATTGACAACGTGAGGTAACGGGCCGTAGTGATGGATTTGCGATGCATAGCTTGTGTCGACATTCTGGCGCCGATGGATCTCATCACGGCGATGATTTTGATTGGAGTCTACCACTATTACCGACGAATGAAGATGTTTCTCGATGACGCCGTTGAGGCTGAGGATAATATAGGATAATATAATAGTGCTCTAATTAAATAATGCGCTGAAATGTCTCTTTCCCTCTTTCATGACTCTCCTCGCACCAATCAATCAATCCCAACACCAATCCATGGTAAACGCGTGACGCGACCCTTTCAACCAAGAGATGATGGTAGCGTCAGTGTGAATTTTTTTTCAGTCGATGACCCCGGACTATCTAAAAAATCGCTTTTGAGCGATAAAGGTAATTTCTACGTGCAAAGCTAGCGATACGACCCTTGCATATCTAAGGTGCTGTGGCACAGTCTCATTTCAGCATATTAGCCATTGATGTACTCGCTGTATCATCAAGCTCGCCGCCCAACGCCATTCTTGCGCGTTGCCGGTGGCAGCTTTAACTCCGCGAGAACGAAGGCAACTCACAGGTTGCTAAATTTATTTCCTTGTACAGGTCAGCGCTGCTTCTTCACTTGGTGCTTGTCAAATCAAGCTAAGTTTAGCCTGAATACAAGATCACATATACAACTCGCAATATTATCTCCATCAAAATCTTTGCATTCTACCGGACCTGCATCAAACAAATCAAGTAAAGACGGAGACAAACAGATTTTCAAAACAACATCCCCAATCGATCAACGTGCCGCAAAAGAAATATTGAAACAGCTCTCATCTCCTCCAAACATATTGACACTTTCACGTATCATGGCAACGCCTTACTTGTCGTACTTGTTGGTTTCTTATCATCATGAAAAGATGTCGCTCGTTAATATTGCTGAAGAAGTTGACTCAACAATCACAGATGCAGCTGCAAATGTAGCTACAAATGCTCTAACAAATATCGATCTGACCTCTACACCAACAATTGCATTCTCGCTCTTTCTTGTAATGAGTTTCACTGATTTCCTCGATGGATACATAGCTCGAAGGTTCAACTATTCAACAGTATTGGGGACATATCTAGATCCATTTGCAGACAAAATGCTCATCGGTGTCATGAGCATAACATTGTGGTATACAGAAGCATTACCCGCGGCTCTAGTGGGGTTATGGGTTGTGAGAGATATTGGTATGTTTTCGACGGCGTATTGGATGGTGAGAACGGAGACTCTGAAGAGAAGCATGAACAATAAAGATTCTGGAAAAAGCGAATCAATTGTCATAATGAATCCAACAAACACTCCATTGAAAGTAGAGGCAAATTTTCTGAGTAAAGTGAACACTACGCTACAGATTGGGTTAATTGCATTGGGTATAGCGGGTGAAGTTCCTTCAATCGACATTCCATCTGAATTGATGACAGGTTTGTGGTAAGTCCTGAACTTAATCTGTTGTAACATAATGTCATTGGACTGGTCGTGTTCTCAATTTATCCATGTATCTTGTTTGCAAAAAGCTGGTTGACAGCTGGAACAACTATTGGATCCACAGCAATGTATCTTGATGGGTCTGCACTTTTGAAAAGTGGCAACAAAGACTCATAGCACCAAGTATTTCTGTGTTACGCATGCATTTTGAGCACCCTCATTGTGCAGAATGTAGATTGGTTACGCTCAATACATAGTAGTTAGCATTGCACGGCATAACATACTGAGATAATCAGAATTAGAACAACTTATGCTCGTGTATACTTATGAAAAATTGTCAATATGAATGCATCATCAAACAACATGTTCAACATCTCTTCCTCTTCCTGTCAGTCTCACTTGGTCCTCTCCTAAGTAAACTTGGCATACTGGAAAGCAGACCATACATCATTGAGAGTTCTGACTCTTCCTTGCCAACCCATGACAAAAGAGTAGGCCACTCGGCCAAGATAAAGTTCAGATCAAGCAATTTTTGAACACTTGACGATCCAACAAAGTGCGTATTGAGCACTTTTCGACGTGCAACTGCCAATTTGTTTCGATTTCGGTTCAATTGGAGAAGAGAGTAGAGTTCGAGGGGCATTTCATCTTCAGCCATAATAGTCAAATCGTCATCTTCCATACGAAAGATGAAATCAAGATGGGATATGGTGTGATTACTGTTGTATGTTGAATCAATCGTGTCTTTCGCACACAAAATGTTAATGAATTTAGACCACATTTGACGTATTTCAAGTACTGGAAGGAACTCGACGATAAAGTCGATATGCCTTAGAAATGACAAGAAATCAGGTAAGTCAACAATACATTTTGACTTATTGCAACGAATTGAAATTCATTTGCACTAACCACTCGTTTAATGTCGCATTGCTTCGAAGCGCTTCGGCGCATTCCGTGGAAAAATCTAATAGTTCCTCTGGAGTGTAAATTTCACACCAAAAGCTGAGATCCTCCAATTGGCATAGTGGTTTTGATAGAACGTTCATGATACTTTCACAAAGCTCTATCGGTATAAAGAAGAGAGCTAATTTCTTCAGGTTACCATTCGCAAGAAGCCGATATAGATTATCTGGTAGGGTCAGCGATGTAAAATAATACTCGGCCTTGACTATGAGTTGATCAATGGAAGATAGATGAAGCACATTCATCAATGAATCCCAACCACTATCAGAAATCTCGCAACCATCTATGTTGAATGATTTGATCTTAGAGCCTGGAATCAAAAGACAGAGAATGTTTGGGAGTACACTGTCATCTATCGATACATTTTCAGCCAGATTTAGGTCTTCCAACCGAGCAATTGATCCGTGTAGTCTTGAGAAGAAAGAACTCCAAGCATCAGATGTGACAGACGGAACATTACTCAATCTTAACGATTTCAATGACTCGTTGTTAGCAATGCATGACCCCAACACTCGAAGCGAAGTGTCATTCAATCCATTGCAATCGCACAGCATTAGATTTTCTAGCTTTGATATGGGGCGTAAAGCTATCTTGAAAATAGCGCATAATGCACCAGAGTTAAATGTGCACTTACTGAGGTCCAGGCTTGTCAAAGCGTAGAACCTTACCAATGCTACTGACAAACTCTGACCGATGACATGATTTTCGCCGTATGACGACGAAGAAAGATCCAATCTTTTCAAAGCAAAGTTAATCGACTTCAATTGAAGAAACATGTGCGGATCTTTTCCGTTGTAAGCAAAATGAGCTACTGAATTGTTCTTGCTAAGACCTTTGGCAATGATCGTTGGATTCAAATCATCACCAGTGTCGAGAAGACTGAGAGATTTCAACGTGCGTGTATTTGCAAGCATCTTTGCAATATCAATAGAACCATTCTTCCCGATCAAGTTTCCTTTCATAGAGAGTTGTCGCAATTGATTGCGACTGATCAGGGTACTAATGAGCTTCTCCTCCAGTGCCGTTATATCGTCGTCGGAGTCAGAGCCCAACTTGTTAATTTTGACTCTTGATAATGATGAGCTTGCCGCAAAAGCCTTTATCAATGATTCAGATATGATCTGGCTGTCTTTGTAAAGAAATCTGAGTTGAGTACATTGAGTATTGCTCTCAAAGAAGGGAAGTAGATTTTCAAATAGCTTGCAACCACCTAGCCCTCCATAAACGAAGATTCCTAACTCGAACTTCACAATAGATCTATTGGTAGCAAGTGCTTTCGTAAATCGCATTACTTCGCCAAAACCATACCCATTTGATAGAGTGAATGAGAGCTCTCGAACGTGGCGGCTATTCCCGATGGATGACGCCTTGTCTATTCGATCACTGAAGAGGTGAAAATGGGCGCCGACGGTAGTGATTGTCGGATCTTGCAATAGCAACCGATGGCACACGCCACTCTCAACCAAATCTAGTTCGGGGTTATATTCTTCAGTGAGCAGCTCTGTTAATTCGTCGTCTTCGTTTTGTTGGCTGTCCATTGTCGAGAGATTGATTCAAACGAAAATTGTGATGGCGGCGGAGGGATGAGGGATGAGAGGCGGCTTGCTAATCGTCGTGATAGTTGCAATCGCAATAGCAGTCGACGGTCTAGTAGTCGCCTCATTAACAGAATGCAGCGCTAGGTACCTATGGTAGGGAGGCATGTGGTGATAGTCGACAGTCGTTAGTCGCATCACAGGAACGAACCTCATCACATCACACCGCCATCTCTCCAGAAGAATGAAAGAAATCTAATAGCATTGCGTGAGGGCGTTCCGGGAGCAGGAAGGGGCTGCGGATATGATGGCATTTCATTTGACTTAGTAGGTTGACTTAGAGGAGTCATTGAATTTGCTACTCGTTGGTCTGCTTGTAACGATCGCACGACCCGTATCTATGGAAAATGAGAACTCCTCTGAAGCTTAAGCTCATTTGTATCTCATAAAACAGTATTTATCTTCAGAAATGATTTATTCTACAGACAATCTATTTAATCAGCACTTCCCAAAGTATAATAATGCTCCTCTAATTGCGCTTGGAATGCTCCAGTGGGGTACAACTCCCATTGATCATCGCCTCATCAATGGTTCACGTGGAGTGTTAACAGAAAAAGAGGCTACAGAAATCTACAACGCATTTCGATCTCGTGGCGTCGTTTTATTTGACACAGCGGAAGGATATGGAGGTGGCAGCAGCGAAAAGAGGTTAGGAAGGTTATGGCAAAGTGAGATAAGACTGATGAAAGAGACGAGTGCCAAACCAAATATTGTACCAATGACAAAGTTCTTACCGGTTCCTTGGAGATGGACACATAATCACTTTGAACGTGCACTGCGTGATTCAAATGAAAGGATGGGTGTATCGCAATGTCCAATATACTTGCTGCATAGTCCGATGCACCTGACTCGAGATATTGAATACTTTGTTGAGAGCGCAGGTATGTTGTACATACCAACTCCCGTCGTGCTTTTTCGTAGTTTATATTCTAACCCATTGTCAACTTTCAGCAATATGCAAGAGAAAAGGACTTATGGAGTATTTAGGATTGAGTAATTGTTCTGCGGATGAAGTACGCAGGGCAGTACTTGCAGGAAAGAAGTACGGGGTTGATGTCATCCTGAATCAAGTTCATTTCAGCTTACTAGATTACAATAGTACGGCTTTGAAAGAAATGCAAAGTACATGCGATGAGTACGGTGTTTCCATCGTTGCCTATAACTCGCTTGGGCAAGGACTATTGACTGACACTCTAACGGAAGAAAAGTTTAGAAACAATAAGCCGGCGAAAATGATGCATATACAGTGGAACGATTTAACTTTGTTGAGATCAGCTTTGCGTAGAATTGCAGATACACGCAGTGAAAAGACAAGTATGGCTCAAGTGGCTTTGAACTGGTGCAGAGCTCACAACACTATACCTTTGGTAGGCTGTCGTAGTAAGCAGCAGGCTATTGACACCTTGTCGTCATTAGATTGGGAACTAACTCCAGAACAAGTTGCAGAGCTTGATTCCTTGGCTCTATCAAGGTGTACTTTAGATAGCCCAAAGTGGAGAAGGAAGTTATTTGTCATTTTGGCAGGCGTTGTAATGACCTTATGTCGCTGGATGGATATTCTAGGATGGGGACGCGTAGATGTGGTTTAGATAGACCTGAAACCATAATAGTGAAAAGAATTCTGTTATTTAAAACAATTTGATTGATATAAAACAGAGAAATGTTGTCTGATACTTATGTGTTCACGAATATAGGTGTGTTGGTTGATGAGTCTTCTTAGACTTTAATTGTCACCAACGACATACTACGAAATGCAATATAGAAATAAAAACATACGACCATCAATGATGACTCCCGAACTTCTTCTTGTCGAGCCAGCCCCAAGTTTGACCTATCAATGTGCTGAATTCTGAAAGTTTCATTGTACCCGCATGGCAATCATGGACATATTCACACACACCAGGTTGATGAAGTTGCTTCAATGTAGCCCCTAGACTTTCAGCCATTTTTTTGCATGACGAGCCATCTCTCTGTGGTGGGGACAAAGACATTTTGGTTGCCATTATATTCGAGGGATCCATAAACATACACCGATAAAGCGGTATTTGATAACCGAGTGGCTAGGAGTGCAGACACGTGAGTACGAGAATACATTGAAGTAACGAATGAAACAATAGCAGTTGGTGGAACTATTCTCACCTTAACCTTTTCAGATACCAATGAATAAGTCATTATTCTGCCAGTGCT
This sequence comes from Cyclotella choctawhatcheeana, assembly GCA_036939855.1. NCBI lineage: Eukaryota > Bacillariophyta > Thalassiosirophyceae > Thalassiosirales > Thalassiosiraceae > Cyclotella > Cyclotella choctawhatcheeana. Next base: position 10,874 of record JALLPH010000621.1, read on the forward strand.
ACCAATGATGGAAACGTTTGTATCAAATTTCGTGAGTTTCTTCCATTCCTCACTCGACGAGTAAATTAAATCAAGAACAAACAAATGACCATGAGCCAAAAGAAACATTGTATCAGTGAAGTTATCTCCACTAATATGGAACAACTTGACATCATTTCCAGGAAATGACTCCATTGCATCTTGTAATGTCCCACGCCCTTCAAATTTCTTGGGTGGTGCTTCATCTCTCCTCAAATCGTACAAGTAGTTGGACGGCCGCATCCCCGCAGACTGGCATTTCATGTCTGCGACACTAGCACAAATGATTTTTGCTTCTGGAAATGTGGCTGCACTCGCGGGTAGATGATTTGTATGAGCGCTACTTCCACTAACAATGTACTTAACTTCGCCACGTTCCTTAATCCAATCAACCATTTGAGGATGCATCCGAACTGGGTTATATAATATCAATCCATCATCTAACTTGATAACAAACATTTCCTGAAACATATCACCACCAAGCTTAGCCTTTTCAACCTCTGACAACTGATCATACTTGTCTTTCCTCACAAAATCTTGTTTCAGTGTTTCTTTCAAATGATCTGGAGCATTCTCAATAGTCTTGGTCTGTCGCTCTTCCTTGGTACCCTCCAAAAACATTTCCATAAACTTGGCTAGATTTGGATCCGTAATACACTTATATGCCACGCCCCATATCTTACCGGGAAGAATCTCACGTTTCTTGTAAGGATCTACTTCATCAGTACCAAGAATGTCTATGCTATCTTTGGGTTGAGTCGGTGCCTGTGATTTAATAAGCAGTGGAATACGAATAGCATCGGGTAATGATGCAATTATCTTCATTGGTAGAGGAAGATCCACTGCCGGTCCATAGTCTACGTGTAACTTCTTTGCTGGTGCTGTTTCTTTGGGAGTTGCCAGGAGCCATCGCGTCGCGAATACTAGTGCCGTAAGCTGGGCAGCCGCGATGAGGTAGGATGATTGATCGTCGTCGAAGTCAAACATTATGTTTCCGCGGAAGGTTTTTCGAGTTATGGTGCTATTGTAGATCGTATCATGGCAACGCAAGCGTTGGGAGCTGGCCATGGAGCTACGCAGTTGAAGAGGAGTGAAATGGAAAGGAGAAAAGATTTTTTCTTTCCCGCTTAAATTTTATTCCTCTCTCAATTGAGAATCTTTTTTTGTATGGGCATTCAAAGCTATTCAAAGCCAATCAAAGTACTTCTCCAGCGGAATTCGGCATTAAGAAGTAGCAGAAAGTGGCACACAAGATTAGTATTCTAATGGAATGGAGTACAAGTGAAGGTACGTGCAATATGTTTGATCTCTTGGTTTGATATGTCTCCAATAATAAACCTTTCTATTATTGGAAGCAGGGCTTTCAAAAAGTTCTTATACATGTAATTGCTCTTTTTTAGCATCCAATGTGTTGTCGTGGTTCAACACCGCCTCGCTTTCTTGGTACTCTTTTTTGTACCATCAAGTATCTCTTGGAGTTTAGTTTTAGTAGCAGACTCTTTCACGCAACTGCCCCACCCATAAGCATCTAATTTCTCCATTGATTCCATTATTTCTACGATATATTCGTGATCTTTATTGTCTACTTTATCCGGGAGTAGAGAAATTGCTCTGTCCAACTGTGAATCCCACTCATTAATAAACACCCCAGCCTCTCCACAACTGTCATCTAACCTATCCGACCACTCAATAAAGAAGTCAAGGATGGTTATAAGCATTTTAATGGCCAGCATACCATCTTCGGCACGAATTGCTTCACTAACTTGATCCTCTAGAATAGGGGCTAATCTGTAATTACACAGTCCAGAAAATTTCTTGAAATTATAATGTCGAAAGCCATCGATGCTATCTTCAACCGTTGTCACGTTGTATTTGCAGGGTGATGACTTCACTATTGCATCGTCTAAATGATCCACCAATGACTCGGCTGCATCGCGCAATTCCTCCATTTCCTGTACGGTGGAACATTTTTTGAGTTTGTCGATTGAGCAATGTCATTGCATAGCTTGATTGCCTGCTTGATTGATTTTGAAGTCATATATGTGTCCACACAGCTAATCTCAATTTGGATGAACGTAAGATTGTTTTGGCTGTTAAAAAGTGTCGCAGGCGGCTCCTACACTTTGCTTTGATCTGCTTAAAGGGACTAAAAGCTACTAAACTAAAAGTTTGTAAAAGTATGAGAAAATCATTTGTTATGGGTCTGTCCTATTCTCAGCGGCTCTCAGATCGAATCTCTTGAGGATGCAACGTATTGTACCTAGATAAATTTAGAACGGACCTTAAACTTTGCTTGAACCGCACTACTTCAGACTACTTCTCTCTTGACCGCACAAAGAAGCACCAAGCAAAAGCTAAGCACAGAGCACACACGCTGCGTTGATATTGATGGTGCAGTGAATGAAATCTCACACGTTACAATAAATATTATAATCTTATCCAGAATATGTCATTAAAAGAAGTAGTAGCAAGAGGCATGCGAGAAGCCGGTGCGGCTTTAAAGCATGCCAATGGAATGGAGGTGAGCTCTTCTCCTTGTAATGTTTTGTTTTTGATGTCTTGAAATATCATCTTTCTGGATAAGTTTTCATCGGTGCATCAACACAACCAAAACTCAAACATCTTCTCACACTGTACTGACTTTCTCCTCAGATATTCACCCGACACCGTCCCAAAATGACCTTCCTCAACAACGTCTCCTTCGAAACCAACGACACCTTCATCGCACCCACGGCCTCCGTCATCGGCAACGTCACCAATTGGGACGAATCCTCCGTCTGGTACAACGCCGTCGTACGAGCCGACTCGGGCTTTCCCATCACCATCGGCTTCCTATCCAACGTCCAAGAGGGTGCCGTGGTCACCACGATACCCTGCGCCAAAAGCGCGGCCAACAGCGACCCGTTGAAGCATGGGAATATCAGTGCATCATCGTCTCATTCCAATGCCGTGGGTGAAGGCGTGGTATTGGGGGGTGGTGAGGTGGGACGTGTCCTCGACACGGGATTTCCACCGGTAACGCACGTGGGACACTATGTTTCCGTGGGCGCCGGGTCGGTCCTCGTATCCTGCCGCATAGATGACTTTGTGGACGTCGGTGATAAATGCACCATATTGGAGGGGGCGTGGGTGGAATCGCACGTTATATTGGAACCCGGATCGGTGGTACCGCCGTATACGCGTATTCCCTCGGGGGGGAGGTGGGGAGGTAATCCCATTAAATTCATCGAAGAATTGGGTGATGGGGCCAAGGATGGGATTAAGAAGAAGGCCGAGGGGAGGGGGATTATGGCGAAAGAACATGCCGTGGAGTTTTTACCGGTGGGGAGTACATATTTGCATTTGGAGGATTTGGAAAGAGAGGGTAAGACTGCAATTCAGGGTTAATATAATATGAGAGCGAAACGAAATGATATTGTTTCGTGGAAATATACCGTTGTTATTTGGGTACTCTCTTGTGTGAACCATGATGATGTGTGCAATAGTTGAAGTTTAGGTATCATTAACAACTTTCAATAATGAAAGTTTTATCAATGGCTAATTGTTACATTTATAGAGTAGAAATGCATTAGACTTGGCTAATTGTTACATTTAGAGTAGCAATGCATTAGACTTAAAATGTTTGAAATGAAGAGTCCTGGAAGCGATCTTTTCTAACAATCGGCGTGAAGTTTTCATTTTCCTACACTCAAAATGAAAGATTCACTTTCTGATGTACATTTTAGATTCATGTGTCGTCAACTTCATCTTTCGGATCTCTACTAGCCAGATGCTGTGAAATCATTTTTTGCAACTGCCAACTAACACTCTCCATGCATTCTTCTAAAATATAATTGATCCTCTGTCAACCTATTACTTTGTCATTAACCAATTAACTCCTGCATGCACTTTATCTCACCTTACCTTATTGTCATTGGCCCTCATTAACAGATAGCATGGCAGTACATGATCCGATACATTACATCCTACAGTGCAGCCATAATGAAAATGTATCACCATGCGATCACTTGACTCTTGTATCTCTTATCAATCGTCGCCCGCCCATCGCCCATCTCTATTTTCTTCATCTCTCGCTACCCACATTCATCGCAACATCATGTCTGATCCAATCGCCGTCCCAGCAACGCCTATTCATCGACCGCCCACCCCATCAGCACCACCATCCGCCGTCGCCGTTGCTGCCGCTGCCCCCACTGCCCCTCTTAAGTCTACAGTACCCATTCGACACAGAGCAAATATTATGTTCAGATTGTGTTTGGGACTTGGAGGAACTTTGGGATCACCAATACCATCATCGCTGTTTAATACCCTACTGGGTCGGGCAAGTCTCACGCCATGCGTGTCATTGGTGCCATGCAGCGAGGGATTCATCTGATTTTTATTCCGCTGCTTACGCTGTCTGCCGACGTGATAGTAGCCAAGTTCTCGAGTGCATCTCAAAGCCATGGCTCCGTTCGTGCGTATCATCTCGACGAGCTATATGACAATAACAAGACACATTGCCAGGAGGTGATGCAGCATTGTGCTGATCTCAAGCGATCCACGGTGTCGACAGTGTTTTTGTTTCTTTCTCCACAACATCTGTGCAAAGTTGTATCCGCCAGGACTACGCTGATCCACTGCTCTTGGTATGGCACTCTACGCACAATTTTCATGGATGAGGTCCACCTCCATGTGCAGCATGGTCTTTCATTTCAAAAGGAATGCCGAATGCTACGCGATCTATTCTTCGTGAAGTGCATGCATCCTCCAGACAGTAGCATATTCGTCCCTTACTTTGTGGGATTAACAGCCACCTTCCCCACCAACTATATTGATGGGCTACATCAGCTGACATCCATTCCGTTTGGAGACAGTTCTGTGCTTCATGGTCAGATTGAGGACTTCTTCAACACTGACATTCTAATGAGTCAAGTCATCTGCAACAAGGTATTATTCATACATTAAGGTTAATTATTTTACCTGCCGCATTCAAATAAGCCTTGTGCTCCAGCAATTTTGAACAATTTGTGCGAAAATCACTCAGGTCGGGAAATTAACTAGGTGACAGCAAGGCGGAGGTGCACGAGCACATTTTTGGAGGCGGTAGCAAGATTGACTGGACTAGATGAGCTTGTTAAGAACATTGATCCGGATTCAAATAAAAATAACAATAGTGCCTGATATTTTGTAATTCGAGATCTATTAAGGCACAACACTATTGCTCAGAGTTGGAGTCCAAACTCAACAACAGTGGACTTGTGTGTGACGTTCTCTTCATTACTGGAGCCTGAATAAGCACGAGAAGTTTTGGCGGATCTGCATCCGTACGCTTATGAGCAGGAGAACTGACCCCAGATACAGCTCCATCACGTTCATGCGAAGAGTGGCGCTTGAGAGCGGAATCGGGCGATGACGGAGGCGCAGCGGCGGCGGCGGCGACGTATCGGGCAGATGTATGGGAAGCAGAAGCGCGAGTTATAGTTATAGCTTCTACCAAGATGTCATGGTGATGCTGTGGCGTCGGCAGTGGAGGGGTCATGGTGACGGAGTTGCGTCGACGGAGGTTTTCTTGATGAGATTTGAGGATGAGGAGAGACTACTTAAGAAAGGTAAAGGATCTGGGGTGAGAACTTAGAGCCAACCCACACATGTGCCCCCCCCCCCTGTCTGGACTCAGGCTGGACTTCTGGGGTTTGTGTCCCCCCTACCCAGCCCCCATAGTGGTAACGAAGTGGCTCATACAGCCACTTTTGCCGCCGTCACACCTTGGGCTGTCCCAGGCTGTCCCCCCCCTTCCAGGCCAGGCTAGGCGGGATAGATTGTGTCCCCCAGGGACACTTGACGGCAGTCAACCCCAAATTGGAGGCCCGCGCCCCGTTTTTGATACCCTCCTCCATGCGAGAAATTGCTACAGGGGGGTGCTACAAAGTGTACCCCCCCCGGGGGTACACTTTCTAATACTA
>JALLPH010000622.1:0-16966 GCA_036939855.1 Cyclotella choctawhatcheeana
ATGACGCGGCCTTAACACGGCTGAGGTCTCGGGTTCGATTCCCGATCTTTGTAATTTTTGTGACAATTGGCTTTTTGAAGTCTGTAGTGCTTTTTTGTTTGACACAAAAGTTTTGTTCATAATACCGGTGATGCCACTTCATATGACAATATTAAATAATCTTTGCCCAAACTTTCTTAACTTGCTTTTTTTAAATTAAGTAAAATTGATACGCAGCCGCTCAAGCTTGGGCCTGCATAGATGCAGAAAGACAGATGAGGAGGAGAGTGCTTGTACAATAGTTTAATTGTCTTGACTGAGACAGGGCATAGATCTGCATTGAAAAAGCTAGGGAAAATGATTGTTGGAAAATGAAAAAATAGTGAATGGCATAATGTTGTGATGACTGCCCCGAAGCAGATTTTCTTTGACGATATTGATTTGAATCACTTTATTCTACTTTTTTTATTCCCCTCAGTTGTGCCACTCCAGGGCCTCTGGATGTGTTGATACACAGTGAAAATAGTCTTAACATGGCCTACGAGTGTCAGCGTTTCACTGCTGCACTGGGCTGTTGGGATGAGCTTGATGAAACCTACTAGGTATGAGGCGTTGGTCCATATCATGGCTTTAAGGCTGCCACGGATGGTTGATACATAGATCGAGTAATTCAGCCATCGTCAAGGAAAGGAGAGTGCTGTATGTCGTTGATGTCGGCGGGTACGGCGAGCGGGACTTGCTTTTGTGACACCACAACATACCACGTACACCCTGAATTATTTTGGCTGAGAGATCAGAGATCAGATAGCTCAACCTTTGGCAAGATCTAAAACTTTCTAAAATTTATTTATGCTGCCCAAGCTTGGATGAAGCAAAATTAAGTAACTCTCTTCTTGAATGCTTTACCTTTACCAGCATGTTCCAGGACATTTCAAGCCCTCTGTTCTTGTTCTGTCAACCAGGCTTTTCTTACACGACGCTGAAAATGTTAAGAATTTGGAGAATGAATTAACCTTTACATGCCACCAGGAGTGGCATTTCAGAAGGCTGCGCAAACTTTTGATATTTTTTCTCAGGTTAAATATTGAAAATGTGGTTCGACCTGACTTTCCAAGTAAATCGGTCAAACTAAGTGACAAAAAATGATTTCTGTTGTTTGGGTTGGTTTGGGCTGTCTTTTGAACAAATCTCAAGCATCAAGCAGACTTGAAATGTTGTGAAATGCCAAGATCAGGCACAGCATTAACAGTCAAAGTGCCTTAATTTTGCTTAATTTTAAAAAGTGACAATTGAAAAAAGATCCGTAGCAAGAGTGTGTTGCTCCAAAGATCGGGTAGGAGTACAGTCTTTGCATATCTTCATGATATGCGAAGACTCTTCTTTAGCTCCAGTAACACCTGGTAGTACCTTCAACTCTGAATAAAATGTAGAGACTAGAACTGAGCTCCTTGCATTTTGGCCTTTTTTTGGGTGTGATGTGAGTGAGAACTGAGGGAAATATGGATTCATATGTGAATAATAATTCCTATATACATCTTTCCCTCAACCCTTCCAATCAAACCATCGTAGCTCCATGAATACAGCTCAAAATCACCAAATTCTTTGTGCATTCTTTATGCACTAATATCTAGAAAAATGTTGCTATTGGAACGGTGATAATCAGGCTGATATTGGCTGAGATATAGGCGCCTGAGGGTAGGAAGCAGGAAAGGGTTAAAAAATGCTCAGTTCACCAACTTTTCAACTTCATTGTAGAGCTGTGAGAGCGGTGGTTTCTCTGTAATTTTTGTCAATATTCTCTCATCAGCCAAGGAGGAGCTAGAACTTAGAATCTGCTCTACTTGTAAGATGAAAAATCACCGAACTGGTCTGTTGTTTTAATGAGTTGAAAAATCAGTAAAGAAACCAGTCTTCTGTTTTACTAAGATGATTTGAGTTTGGAGGTTCTGAAAAAAAGAGAAGAGAAATTGTACCTCTGCATATCAAAATACAGCCTCTTAATCTTTGATTTGGGGTACTACAAATTGCTATTCTTCTGCAATGCCAATCTCTTTTTGAAAAGAAGCTGAAGGTTTTCTTTACGTGAATTTCGCAGTTTCGCTTCTCAGTGACAAAACCTCCAAAATTCGCAAGAAGAAAAACCTTAGGCTCCTTTTTCAAAAGAGACTGGATACGCAAAAGTACAGCAATTTGTAGTATTTTTAGTTTCAAGTTGAGGTCATCTCTAGCTGTAGAAAACACATTAGCTTCCAGCTAGCTTCTAGTATCTATTTAGTCACATGTTATACAAAGACAATATCTAGTAATCAAATTTCCCATGAATATCATCACTCGATTAATGAGGATTGTGTAGTACTAGGTGTGATGGATTTGGTAAGTACTGGTGACAGTGTTTTTGCAAAGGTAGATGACTATACAATTGGGATTGGTGTATGGATCCATTATTGTGATAACCGGATTGAATACACATGTATTTTTCATACAGTATAAATGCAGGCTCTTTTGTAGAAAAAGGTCTCTCAACCATCCATTTATGTGATCATTCTGTGTGTTACATATCTTAATTTTGTCCTCCTAAAGTACTAATTATTCCGAATCAAGTGCATTCATCACTTCTTGCTAGGTCCAGTCATATCTTCGGGAATAATCCATCTATCGAATTCTTCACCAGTAAGAAATCCACTCTCCACTGCCGATTCTCTCAACGTCAATCCTTTCTCATGTGCATTCTTGGCAATCTTGCTGGCTTTATCATATCCAATGTGTGGGTTCAATGCTGTTACCAACATTAAACTTCCATGAAGCAATTTATTTATATTTTCTAGATTGGGTGTAATACCCTCGACACACCGTTGAGCAAAAGAGGCAGAAGCATCTCCAATCAAACGTGCCGAATCCAACAAGTTTGCAACCATGACTGGTTTAAATACATTCAATTCGAATTGACCCTGCATTCCACCGATCGAGATGGCAACGTGATTCCCCATAACTTGAGCACATACCATAGTCATTGCCTCACATTGCGTAGGATTCACTTTACCAGGCATGATACTTGATCCTGGTTCATTGGGTGGCAAACTCAATTCACCTAATCCACAACGCGGCCCACTGCCCAGTAACCGAACATCATTTGCAATTTTGTTGAGACTAGCGGCAAGTGTGTTGAAAGCACCACTGACTTCTACAAGAGAGTCATGAGCGGCAAGCGCTTCGAAAAGATTTGGTGCTGATGTGAAAGGAAGACCCGTGTAATCAGCAATACTTTGTGCAATGGCTGTCGCATATCCCTCTTTAGTATTGAGTCCAGTACCTGCGTTTACATCAAAAAACGATTGTAAGTCAAGCTTGTTTTGTGTTCACCGTGAGATATGCCAAATCTCCAACAAGTTAAATGTGTGACACATACCAACAGCGGTACCGCCTAACGCCAACCTATAAAGACTGCTCAAAGACCGTTCAATCCTCTCAATTCCATATTGTACTTGTTGAGCATACCCCGAAAACTCCTGACCCAGCGTCAAAGGAGTAGCATCCTGACAATGCGTCCTCCCAATCTTGACGATACTCTCAAACTCGATCGATTTATCAAGCAAAGCCTTATACAACACCTTTAATCCTGGAACGGTCCTATTCAAAATGGTAACAACACAAGCAATGTGCATAGCCGTCGGATACGAATCATTCGAACTCTGTCCCATATTGCAATGATCATTCGGATGCACCGGGGTTTTACTCCCAACTTCACCGCCGAGTAGCATAATAGCTCGATTCGACAAGACCTCATTCACATTCATATTCGTTTGCGTTCCCGATCCCGTTTGATAAATGACCAACGGGAAATGATCATCGTGTACACCCGCCATGACCTCTTCGGCGGCTGTCCCGATGGCATCGGCGATCTCCTTCGATAGCTTGGATCCATTCTCTGCCTTGCTCCAATACTCGGCACATATCTTTTTGATTAGTGCCATGCTGTAAACCACCTCGAGGGGCATGCGGGCCTCGCGTCCGCCGATGGGGAAGTTTTGAAGTGAGCGTTGTGTTTGCGCACCCCATAGGGAGGCGGGGGGGATGGATAGCGTGCCGAAGGTGTCGGACTCGAGACGAGTGGGAAGGGAGGCGGCTACACCTGTGGATGGATGTCTGTCATCGCTGTTGCTGGTGGGGAGGGCGCCGGGGGTGAATGTTGCTGGGGCAAAGATTTGTTTCATGGTTGATATAATGATCTTGGATCTATCTAGTGTCTAGTGTTCCCATATTTCCCATCATTCAGTCAAGATCCTCCACGTGGAAATCACCCCGCCAAAAACATCACTTTCAGTACTACCTGCTTTCAGTTACAAGATACAACTACAACGCCAATCGCATGGCACCACAACCACGAACCCTCTACAGACAATCACCTCATAACATTGGACATTGACTCCCATAGAACAGCAACGCAAGCAAGAAAAACAGACAAACGATGGGAAGCAAATCCAAAGTGACCAAAAAGAAGGGACCCAAGGGCAAACGGGCCAGAGCCAAGGCCAAACTCGAACAGGTCTGGGGCGAAGCAGTCGACGAAGACGTACGCAAGGCAAGTAAGTTTCGTCTTGGTAAAAGTAGACTGACGCCTACGGTGGGGAAAGAGGAGACCGGCGGTATCGATGATGTAGATATTATGAAGCGAAAAAAGGAAGGTACCGACGACAAAGCAAAATTAGTTGGTCGTGAAAATGCTTATGATAGTGACAGCAGCTCAGATAGTGACGATGAAAATGATACCAACGGGAAGAGCTCATTCACTCATTTCCTGAAACGGATCAAACGCACCGATGACACTCCCATGGATGTGGATTCGGATGATGACAGCAGCAGTGATGAAAGTACGAGTGACCAAGACAGCGAGCCGGAAAGTGAAGAGGAATCATTGAGTGACCAATACGAACCACATGTCACAACAGATGCAAAAGTGTTGACGCAAGATCCATTTGAAGCACACTTCTCGAAACCACCTCTACCTCAACTGAACGGTCAGGGCACAAAGCAAAAGCAGAGCCAATCACTCATTGTTCCGCTTACTCAAAATATACAAAAGGTGGATACACCCATGCTTCATTCATCTATTGATGTTCAACTCTCTGGGCCGTTACTGGATCAATGGAACGATCTTACAAAATGTATCATGGATCAAAAGCCGCAACCTGTAAAGAAACAATCGAAACATGCTATTCGTAGGATATGGGAACAATTTGCCAGGGGTCCGTATGAACATGCTCGAGAGATATTAACACGTAACTGGAGAAGTAGTGTCAACCAAATCAAACTCAAGACTGCAGACGAGGATAAAGTGTTTTCTCCGTTGCAGTTGGCTTTATATCCTGCGATTTCAAGGTATGCTGATGTCATTTTGACCTGTGAGACTCATCAGGTGAGTAAGAGAATAAATATGCCAGTTCTAATCGTGTATGCTTCAAGACTTTTCTCAAAGCAAACTTATTCCTGATTAGAATCGTGATGAAATCAACAATCTATTGGCATTGCACGTCCTTGAACATGTCTTGACCTCCAAAACTCGTATTCAAAGGCATAACCGTAGAATCAAAGAACTGTCCTCTGTCCACGAGAACAGTCCCAACGAAACGGAAGAAGACAATGATAAATGGCGAGATCAAGGTTATACAACTCCCAAAGTATTGATACTATTCCCCACTCGAGGAACTTGTTGGAAGTTTGTCCATTTGATGCTAAAGTTGTTGGGGAATGCGGCTGTGATTGACAATGAGGAAAGATTTGAGGCCGAGTACGGACCTCCTACTCAAGAGGATGACGATGCAGAGGAAGAAGACAATCAAAAAGAAGATAAGAGGAAACAGAGACGTAAATTAGTATTGAGGGAAAAGGGTCAGGAATGGAATGATTTGTTTGGTGATGAAGCGAATGATGATGATGATTTCAAGTTGGGATTGTCTTTGAATCCCAACATCGTCAAATCTAAGGGAAAGAAGAAGAAATCGATCAATGACGACGGAGGTGCAACTGGCCCATCAGCGGGAGTGGGAGTGAAACTCTTTACCGAGTTTTATAAGAGTGATATAATTTGTTCATCTCCTATTGGGCTGAAAATGGCTACGACGAATGAAGAGGACAACGAGGACGAAGAGGATGCTTCTGATATAGACTTTTTGTCCAGCATTGACATTTGCATTGTTGCCCGGAGTGATGTGCTGGCTATGCAGAATTGGGATCATGTTAACAGTGTTCTGGAATGCTTGAATCAACAACCGAAAAATACAGCCAATATTGACTTCTCACGTGTTAGAAACTACTTTTTGGAAGGACAAGGTGAAAACTGGCGTCAATTGATTATGGTATCAATGTTCTCAGATCCATATGTATTAGCTACTTATAGACGATATGCCAAGAATTTTGAGGGGCAACTGAAGGTGCGGAAGCAAACTCTAGAAGATGACTCAACTATTTCGAATGTGACAGTTCGCGTAAAACAAGTCTTTCAGCGTATAGCCTGCGAGTCTGTTTCGCAAGTTGGATCAAGCCGTCTGCGTTATTTCTCTGAACATATACTACCCAAGTTGACGAGGCTAAAGCAGAAGCACACATTGATTTTCATTCCTTCTTACTTTGATTTTGTTTCGGTGCGTAATTTGTTGCTGAAGCAAGAAGCTAGTTTTGTAAGTGTGACAGAATACGCCCGCGTCAGTGAAGTGAGTAGAGGTCGTGCCAGATTTCACCAGGGCAGAAAGAACATTATGCTTTATACCGGGCGTGCTCATTTCTTTCTTCGGCACAAGATTAAGGGTGTGAGGCATGTAATTTTCTTCGGGTTACCAGAATATGCAGAGTTTTATCCAGGAATGGTTAACATGCTCAATGATGGGTTGACAGAGTGGGATGAAGAAGATGTGACACGGATGCCATTAAGCTCTCTCAGCTTGTTTACCAAATACGATGCTCATCAATTAGAGCGTATTGTGGGATCTAGGAATGCTAACAAGATGATCAAAGGCGAGAAGAGTTCATTTTTGTTCTCTTCGTAGGGAGTTAATTTTTAAGAGATGTACATTGCATAAAGGGCAATTCTACTGCTTTTTAGAGCATCTGCGAGCTGACACTGTAAGAACTTTAACTTTGTTGCCCTTTCTACCTTCAATAAGCGGGTCAGTAGTTATTTTCACTTCACAGTAACCGGTACATCCATGGGTATTGTCGTCTTCGCAGCAAGTATGTCATGAACAGTAACAACAAGAAATTAGAGCTGGGAATTCAATTTGTTGGCAATAAAAGCAAATGCAGCACCCTCACCAGATATTTGGACATCACTCCACACAGATATTGGGCTTTCCCACAACCCATCTACCTGCTTTGAAGCTGTCACTGCCCCAGCAGCTTCTTTTTTGCTCCCGTAGTCAGTCACTTCGATTTTCATAGTGCCCATTCCATTGTACGACCTCAAGATAGCTACATATACAGTGTAACATTGACCGGGTGGCAAATCTATCGGGAAAGTGATGGACTCTCCGCCCTTTTCATTAGTCGCCACCCAGCCTGGTCGTTGCTTCAGTGGATCATCCGCATATCGCGAAAACCCGTTTGTCTTTCCTACAGGTTTAAGCTCATCCCATCTCGAAAAGATCCTATCTACATCATGTACCCAAAAAAAGTCCCCCCTTACTTGCAGTTCCTCAAAACTGCTAGCCACAAAAGTTGTTAGCGGAAGATAATCTTTGTCAGGAATCAACTTATCTTCGCATGCACGGAATTGTGCAGAGGCGAGTGCGTCCACAATGAAATCTATTATAATTGAATGACCTAAGGCACTAGGGTGGACCTCGTCATGAGCAAAGAATGGAACAAAACATTCATTTCTCCCTTTTGGGAAAGGACCATCACTATCGTTGCAGACAAGGTTTGATCCGGGAATAAGGTTGCCGTGTTTCAAGAAGCGACATATTGATTTGCAATAACCCTTCCTAAATTGTGGCTCAATAAGATGTTGTCGGCATTTACCACATCCGTGAGGGAATGGAAATATTGCAGATGCAATTGGTGTTTCGTTAGATACCTTGGCAGAATCAATACCAAGACCACCATCTTCCATCCACATACTATCCGGAAACGAGTATGTATGATCATCCATTTGTTCTAATTTGTTCATCAATCTAAACTGTGGATCAGAGTGAAAATGTGAGTATATTCTGTTTGATAACGTGTACCACAGACAAATTCAACATTCAAACACTCACGTAGTCATGAAACATAGCTTCTGCATAGCTTATGACTGGTATTTGATATTGTTGTGCAACACCCATATGTAATAGTGCTCCAGTTTTTCTTCGAAAGTTGGCTGTTTGCATTTCCAAAAAGACGACTGCTGCATTCGGAAATCTGGTGAGTAAAGAATAAATAACCACTTCAGCACAGACAACCAAATTCTGAAACCCGTCGTAAAATACAGTCATCTTGTGATCAATGTGTACTGTATGGTCTTGGCCCTGATAATCGTTCACTGCAAATTCGAGTATAACGAGATCAGGTTCACCATTAGATGAGTCTGGCATTCGAGATTCCAAATCGGAGTACAGTATATTGAGACGTTTCGCCATTGAGCACATATCAGCACCATGAGCTGCGACATTAATCACTTGATGTTGTTGTTTGCCCTCCAGCGGAAATTTTTTATTCATCCAATTTTCAAACCCTTCTCCGTATCGATTTGGCTTTTCTACGCCATGTCCTAAAGATATGCTGCCACCTGCTACTACTGCCACAACCGGCCGTTTGCGTTCCTCTAATGTGCTGATCGCTTTATGGAGACGATATTGATTCCCTATCCAAGCTTGCGATCTCAATAGATCCATATTGGTTATTCCCGGAGTTCTGCCATCAATTAGACGGCTGTATTGTTTCTGACAGGATGATTCTACAGGGGCCACCGTCTTGTCCACCTTGTCAGGTGGTGGTAGAGATCGCAGAGATCGAGAGTCTCTTTCGTCACAAGAGACTAGCGACATTGATGCCAAATGGTGCATGTGAGCCATATTCCAGATGAAACATAGAAGACCTGCTGCTAACAAATAATTGGAGGTTATACAGCGAACCGCAGGGTCAGCCTTGCGCGTATGTAACAGAGATTTCGCCATGATTACCGTATGGTAGCTACACGGCTTCTTTGTGGTTAGGACCGCGTGATTTTGTGTTTGGAGTGTGGACTTTGTCGCTGTTGCAAAAAGGCAGAATGCCCGCCGCCCCCGCCCGCCGCGCCGCCATCCATCATACACTACTACCCACATTCCTATTCCTACAACTCCTCGCCGCCGCCATTGTGAGTGAGCATAATCAACCAAATACTCATGATAATGGCAATCTATTGCTGCATGAAATATTAGTAAAATGGGAACCGCTAAAGACAAGAAGCAGAGAACAAGGCGCAAGAAGATGGATACAGAGAAGCAGGAAACTCTGACGAAGAAAAAGACAGAGCGCCAGCATTGAGATCAGGCGAAGTATGGTTCTGTGGTGGGTTTCTTCTCTACTATGGTACGCCACGTGAAGAGACTCTAGAACTTGTATTCTTACCCTGTGGGTGTGGGGCATGTTCCCATTTGAATCGGTCAGAAATGAGAGGTTTCTTTTTATTTTTAGCCATGTTCATTTTCATTTATGTGCATCGCTTTCACAAAAACCTCGGCTTCGTTCACGTACCGTTAAATGAAAGAGAGGAAACAATCGATCGGTGGGGTCAGAGCTTTTCTTACTATCATGTGGATGTGCGAATTGGTCAGCATTGAGAGGTTTCTTTTCAGTCATGTTCACTTACTACGAGTTTATCTTTATTTGGCCAGAGCGCTACCGCAACACTCCTTATGCAGTCCATAAGCAGACATTAGTCGGAAATTTGATTCCTATTTACACTTCGTACCAGTAAATGAGAGGCGAGAGTCGTCCGTTGAGTACCGCTCCGACGACGAAAGAGAAACTTCGGGAACGNCCCCAAAAGCATCTTTTTATATCTATCTGTTACGCTCTATGTAATATTATGGGATGTCCCGGAGGGCTAGCCGGAGCGCAGCGGAGGCTAGTAATTATCAATTTAACTGGAATGATCCCACATCATTAAGTACAGCTACTTAGTAGTATCAGCTAGCTGATTCATCACCAGCCACGCCAGCCACTGCAATGACAGCTCTATGGAGTATTTCAATCGACAAGCATGCTCCTCGTTCTCTGGCAAGAGCCCTAGCCAGTACAATTGAGTTTTTGATTTGTCTTCCATTGAGCGAGAATCTGGATGATAAATTATCATAGTCTTGATCTGTGAAGTTGACACGATACTTGGATAGTCTGCGAGGGTTATTTGCAATTTTATGACACGGTATGCCATCCTCGCAAATAGGTACAGCTGGCACTAATTCAATAAGATTCTTCCACACCTTTGCTCTACCAACTAGGTCAAGCGAGGGGTAGTTTAGCATCACAGTAATCCTGCTGGCAATGGCAGCATCAATACTTTTAGCGTCACGATTGGAGGATAGGAAGAGACACCCAGAATAATACTCAAGAAGACGAAGCATAACACAGACTAGAGCATTCCGTTGAATTTCGATGCTACTGCGAGCTTCCAGGAAAATATCAGCCTCATCTATCAATACAAGTGCATCCCAAGTAGAACAAAGATCTAAAACTCCACCTTAATTAAATGAGACAAGAAAAAAATTTATTTGCAAAGAAAGCATTATTGATACTGAGCAGGATGTTTAACAGTATCATACCTAAAGATTTCTCTAGTTCAGAAGCTGTGGTGCCGAGATCACCAGCAGTTACAACATAGAGAGGTTTTTTCAATAGTTCAGCAACTGCCTCAGCTGTCAATGTCTTGCCACAACCTGATACAAATTGATGGAAAGAAAGGAAGGTTTTAGATCACAGTAAAAGTCCTAGCACTCATTTCGATGTGGAATACAAATTCTCACCAGGAGGTCCCGACAGTAAAAAGATTGAAGCAGCTCCTTTGTTGGCAACAACATCAAGACCAATCTCTTCTTCCTCTTCATCATTACCATCATCATCAATTACATAACTATCTAAATCAAAACTACTTCCACCACCAGCATTTCTAGCCACTGCACGTATCAGTTCTTTCTTGTCGTCCGCCAAAACTAGCTGCTCAAATGCCTTATCATGAAATCGAATGTAATTAACATTGCCACATTCACCAACACCTCCAAGAGCAGCTCTCTGAATGCCAAGCTTGACAACTGAAGGTCGTGATGGGCTTTCTGTAAAAGAAGATTCTTTGTTTGCATCTATAGCCGCTGGCTTGGGTAGACTCAGTAAGATTTTGCCCCAGCATCTTGCAGTGAATGAAAATCCGGTAAGCATTGGCCACGCCATCCATAACTTATCGCAGTCATTCTGTTCACTCGCTTTCGTAGAATGTTGAGTAGTAAAAGATTGTCGAATATCAGGTAATATTGCCGTGCGAAATGGAACTTTCACTCCAGTCCGTTTGCTTTGTTCGAACAATTTCATTGCCTCTGTCGTAAATCAAGAATTGCGCGAAGCCAGTTGAGAATCTTGTTTAAATAACAATATTAGGTATGTGAAAGAACACACCTTTTACTGTATCTGACATTCCATCACTAGAGCCTCTCACGGGGATGTGACCTTCCAAACTACCCCGTTTAACATCTACCATAACTCTACCACTTTTACTCAAAGGCCTTACTGCATTATTTCCCCATCCACCGATGATAGGGAAGAAGGCATTGGGATGGTACTCCAAATAATGATTGTCTGTAGCCACGGATGCATAAAAAGCTCCTCGCTTCTGCAGACGTTTTATCAAGTTCTTATCATCTTCCTTGGTTAAATCTAAACGTCGATGGCTTAATCCGTGAATCGATGCATTCCTCCCATCGCGGAATTCTGGTATCACCTCAGACGCAGCGACAAATACCAATTCTTCACCAACGGACATTAAAAATTCTACTACCAGTATGAATCTCCGTTTGGTTTTATTGGTGGCTCGATTCAATTCCTCGTCATACCAAGATTGCACCGTCGACACGCCGAGAACTGTCCCCTCCATTCCCTCAGGGTAGCAGATGAGCTGTGAACCAGGATAGAACAATTCACCCAATCCAGGATGGAAGGATACAGTTTGTGTCTCCTCGATTTCTTTGCGTGCTGCAGCTAATTCCGGAACGAGTTTTTCAATCTCATCGAGGAATTCTTTCAATCCCTCAATTTTAATTTGAGGCACTAGATATGGATTGCATTCATTACCCTTCTTAATGAATTCTGAGGCATTATTGCATTGAATCAGAATGAGCTCAGATACAGATTGATAAATCCCACAAGAGGATAGAAGTTCCATGAATCTTGATTTACTCAGTTCATCTTCTTCAAGAATAACGGACCCCTTTCTACCCGCAAGGGGCGATTCTAGTTGGTTATTGTCAGGGTAAAATCTTCGCCAAATCAAGGAATTTAGTGCCTCGCATTCATGTGATAGACATCGCAACACGCCCAACTTATTTACGCATCGAGATAATTCGACAGGCTCTTTTTTGTTGTACGTATAATCTGTCATGCGGTAGACACAGGGTGCCAATGGGACGATAATGTCGACGGCAGGGTTGGAATGTGAGTCTGGAGATAGACGCGGCTGTGTGGCATTGGGAGAGGAAAGGTCAAACATGAATGATGATGTGGAGGGGTTGAAAGCGAAGAGTTTTCCTCGTGGAATTTGGCATGATGCATCATCTGCGGTATTAGCAGCAGCAGCAGCAGCATTACTCGTTACGCCTGCAATTGCAGCACTTTGCTTGCTCTGAATCGCAGCCATCAGTGCAGAATTGTTATTGATTGGTTTCGGACTGCTCGAATTCCCTTCATTTTGTTTCTTGGCTTTGATTTGAGCTAAGAGATCTTTTGGCGGAGGAGGAAGTGGCATAATTCTTGTGTCTACTACAATACTGCTACTGAGAGGCTTGAAATGTGTGAGCCATTTATTGATAGAGATGTGTGTGAGGTCTTTACGGCCGGGCGAAAGGGAAAGAGCAAGAGGAAATGGGAGAGGGCGCACAAATAGCGGTACTTGAAGATTTAATTTCAAGATTTTACAACACAAGATGCCTGCGAAGCCTACAAAAACGAAGTGCCCACTGACTCTGCCAGAGATTTTTTCTTTTTAGCATAGCCGCTCTTGCCAGTGCTTGCTATTGAACGTCATAACTCAAGTTTCTTCTCATTTCTTTCTTCTGGTAGTACAGTCAATACGATGGCATTTAGAACAAAGTCATACCTATTGGGATTGACCATACTCTTCGTTTCATCCAACGCATTTGCATTCACATCATGTCGCAGAACTACCAACATTCACATGACCCAAAAGCAACCATTCCCTACTCTGCTCAATGCTCTACAAGATCAGGTAGAGAATATAACAGAAAACGGAAGCAGTGACCCACGCAAGGCACTCGAACAATTCGGTTCGCTCTTTACCCAAGTACAAGAAATTGCCACGGAAGGCAGCTCGTGGGACTCTGAAACATTAGAAACGAAAACTCAAGAGTTTGTACGGACCTATCTTCGAATATTTGTACCCGGAATTGGTTATGCACTTACCAGTTTCACCGTCTTGGCTTCCACCTTTTCACTGTGTCTATTAGTACTGAATTTGAGTGGTAGGGGATACTCCGATATAATCGGGGCAGTAAGTTCTATTGAACCATTAAGGAATGTATTAGAAAAGGCAGATGAATCTTGGGGTAATGTAGCGATTGCTTTGGTTTGCTGCGAGATTCTTTCCCCTTTGATACTTGGCGTTACCTTGGCGTTAACACCAAGGACAATGGCCGTACTGAAGGAGAAATTGGAGGAATTGGGATGGGGTGAAGATAATATTGAAGAGAGGGCAGCTGATATTCTGCGTCTCACTGGTTAGAGGTTAGATTTGAATAAATTGCAATGAAAAGATTTGAATAGTATTTACTTCTCCTTGCTGCACATAAGTAACATACATACTATGTTGAGGACAAGGCGATGTATGAAACAAGAGTAATTCTAAAAATGCAACAATAGAAACTTGCTTCTTCGCATATTCATGTAAATTATCATTATGTCTGAGTAATTCCAATTGTCTCTGAGCTCCCAAGAATTAAAGATAAGTTTAGCTTTGGAATGAGCTCATAAAAAACGATCCCCGTTAGACACATTTTGTTGCATAGCCAAACAAAAACGATGGAACACCAACTCCTTCCCCAATATTCTTACTTCTTGATCGAATTCATAGCAAGAGAATATAGCAAAGTCCCAAGAATAGCAATGGAACTCCCGATTACACTTCCTGTGCTCATTGGAGTCTTGAATGCAATCACACTGGCAACGATGATGACAACCCTCTTGATTGTATTCCCCACCGCATGCGTAACAGGGTTGACTTTACCCAGAGCCAAAAATGCCACCTCATTGTACAAGTAGTATGTAGCTCCACCAAGTAAGAGGAGAGTAGAAAGTGATTGGTTGGTGAATGATCCTCCGGCAACGACATTTTTGAATGCTCCCACGAATCCAGTGCCCTCCAAAGCAAGCATCATTGGGATAAGAATAAGGGTACTCATGGCCGTTAGTACTGCATATAGATTTTGTGCATCTAAATTCTCTCCGATTTTCTTCCCACTCATGGTCTTTTTGGATAGGACCCCGCGTAGAGAGGAGGAAACATTAGAAAGCATGGCGGAAGCTAGGGCCAGGTAGGTGAAGGAGAGTTCTTTCATGGAGGCAATTCCTACTCCACCAATAATGGGGAGGAGTGTCGCATAAACTTTGGCTGGTAGAACTTCACCAAGAAGCAAAGCATTCACAACACACGTCACCACTGGTTCCGATGCCTTGACAATGTGAGCGAACGAGACGGCTCCAGCTCCCAAGGCGATGACGGCACCCACATGTACACCCGTATGGCACAAGGCAATGGGGAACAACGTCTTGAGATCATCAAAACTAAGTTTTGGCGCCTTACGAATACCGAGCAACCATAGAGGTGCAAAGTACAAAATTCCCGTGGCCATTTGAATGGTGGCAATAGTCCATGGGAAGTTGATAGCGTTGAGTGCTTGCTTGTTGTAAATGTTGTAACCGATGTTGAATAGATACCACAGAGCGAAGTATGAGCCAGTTTTCAGAGTGTCAGCAAGGTCTGACTTAGGTTCTTCGGCTGCGGCAGCTCCTCCTACCATGGATAGAGCAGTTGAAGTTGCAGGAGATGTGCTAGTTATTGAATGAAGTTGGGATGATAAACATTAGATGAGGTCACATTCGGTCAAAAACGAATTAACATTTAATCGCATAGTAAATTGTGTAGGTGGGCTTCCCGAAAGAGTAGGTAACCGACAATATCATCATGAATCAGGTTGAATCTTTGGTTTTACTGAACGATTCGGAACCAGACATCAAAAGTCAACGGAGATTTAGCCAATGAAAATGACATAAAGTTCGATCCTTCAAACTAATCACTCTTTGCCAGTTTGCAATCCTTCATTCAAGCAATAATATAGATGAAGGTCAGCAGCCTGCACCGACTGACATAACTCACTTGATCACCTGTCTCGTGGGCGACACAAACGAAGTTCCCTTCAAGCCATTTCCACTACTCGCAACAACAGTCGGACGCGGTGAGAAGGCAAAGGCATTAACAGGCGATGAGGCCGCTGCGATGGCTAGGAGGGCGATTCTTTTGAATGACATGGTTGTTTTATTGTGTGATAGTAGACCTTGAAGAGGGTGGTGGGGGGAATAACGCGTCCGTCAGTGGGTTAAAATTGAGAATGAAAAGGTAGGGCAATCCACCTAGGTGACTTGTCGGCAAAACAGCGAAATCAGAATTACACCATCTCTACAAGATCCAGAATAAACGCCTACTTTTTATATTCCCGCCATTTAAACCATTTTTGAAATCTTTGATTCAATTTGTGACGTTTCTTTATGTCGCCAAGATATTACTTGTTTATCGCTATCAAGCCAGAGGATCCATGCCTCACTTATCACTTACGTGAGTAAATTAAATCACTAGCGTTCGGCTCGCGTTTCATAAGTGTCATGAAGTGGAAGTGGTACGACAACGACTTCAACCATTTATAACTACGGGAAGAGACAGCCTGCTAGCGTGTCTGATTGTACCAGCCTACTACACACACTCCCATCAGACAACATTGATATCATGTGAGCACTGAAAGTTCACATTATAATTCACTCTCTTGAATAATTTGTAACTGCCCAAAATATGCTGCAGCTCATACAATATTTGGATCGAGGGAGTGTCAATGTTATAACTTCAATAAGTTTGGTTGCAATCTTGCTTGTTTATGTTGCAATGTTGTGTTGGTGGGTATGACATCAGACATCAGTTGAAAAGTGACATCTGCTACATCCAGGTGACATACTTCAAGAAAGGGGCGATAGATACCAATACATTGAAGATTGTGATCTGGTAATGAGGAGGATGCAGATGGATCGCACAGCGGTGATAGTGTCTTGGTGGTGTCATACTAACATTGGGGTGTGATGTGGCTGCATTGGGGGTTGGGGGCTTGATGTCGCAATATGGGAGAGCCATATTTGAACAGAAAAAAGATATATCTAAGTTAGTCTAAGTATCCAAAAATTGGATTTCATAACATAGCACATGGCTAAGAAGGTGGGTGAAATGTCAAAGATATGTTTTTCTGTTTTACCGGTACTTAGACATAGACATGGCACAAGTCCTCAAAAGCTAGGACAATTCCTAGAAATTCTGATGACAAGAAGTAAGGTCAGGGGGATCCGGGCCTCACTTGCATGCGTAGTATGGCAAGAATTCAAGCACTAGCGTTCGGCTAGCGTTTCACCAGCGTCACTAGCATCATCACTAGCGTTGACTAGCGTCGGCTAGCGTTGGCTAGCGTCCACTAGAGTTGGCTAGCGTCACTAGCGTTTTCACCAG
>JALLPH010000623.1:0-16787 GCA_036939855.1 Cyclotella choctawhatcheeana
AAAAAACAAGTCCCCACGGATGACGAGGCCCCCTCTCTCTACCATTCATTTCTTGCATACCAGGCAGGGTCAAGCTGTCAAAATCCATCAAAACAAAGATCCGATACGCCGCCTTAATCGCCCGTTTTTGGGGTTAGCGTGTAACCTCATCTCTAGAGTCCGTGTTTCAATATAAAACAATGGCGGAAGAAACCACACCGCCACCGCCGGAGCCATCGTCCAAGAGCGGATTACCGTTTACGGACATTTACGTTTTGGGTGACAAGGTAAGTTGGGCCTTAGCGTATTTAATTATGATCTGGATATAGGTGTGAATTTTTTATCGCCTTTGTGTGTTTGGAATTGGAACATCGGGATGATGTTTTTGATTTATACCGTCGTATTTTTTTGGGTGCGAGGCCGTGTGAAAATTGAGATGTCCTTTCTACGCAACAAAAACACTGATATACGGGGGGAGTGTGCCTCTCTCTTTTTTTATATGAGAATGTTTGTTTTTTAATTATTGTGGCAGAGTGTTTTCACGTGAGAGAGAGAAGGGGGCTATCTAGGAGTTGTACTCTTTTGTTACTCTATAATATCAAATACTCGTTTTGGTATCATATTATGCTGCTTTTTCGGTTCGTTGTGCGAAATCCACAGAGAGGGGGAGGGAGCACTTTGTTATCCTTCAATTTGATGCATATTAACCCATACACAGCTCACAATCTCACTCTATGTACACACCTTTTAAATCAACACTTTCAACAAATAACAACAACAAAATCAAAACAAAAAACAGCTAGGAGAAGGAGCCTTCTCCACAGTCAAAGTATGCTCCCACAAAAATGCCCCCTCAACATCTTACGCCGTCAAAATCGTCGATAAAGAAATACTAACACCCGAAGACCTAACGGCCCTCCTCGACGAAGTATCCATATTGTTTCAACTAAAACAATGTCCCAGTATTACGACCTTATACGATTTCTTCGAAGAATCGACACATTATTACTTGGTGATGGAAAAGTTGGGTGGGGGGGAATTGTTTGATAGGATTGTGCAGAAGAGTTTTTATAATGAGAGTGAGGCACGGTGTGTTTGTAGGATTTTATTGGAGAGTATGGCGTTTTGTCATGATAATCGGGTGGCTCATAGGTAAGGAGAGAGTGTGAGAGTGTGAATTTATTGTTTTAATGTGTGGTACTATTTGGAACTGTTGAAATTGAGTTCCAAATGTGAAAGGACAGTAGGGGGGGGGGGAGTTCAACAGCCATGGTATTGTCCTATGAATGTGATACTCACCTTCTCATTCTCTCTCTTTTAAACACATACTATAATGTAGGGATTTGAAACCAGAGAATTTGCTGTTGCAAAGTGTAACGGACGACATGTCCATAAAGTTGGCTGATTTTGGATTTGCCAAGATTGTGAAAGAGCCTAATTCACTAACAACTCAGTGTGGTACACCAGTGAGTTTTTTTGATAGGATGACAATATATTGTGAAAAAAGTAATCTTTCAAATAGGCATCACCATCTAATCATTGTTTGATTTCGTGACACTACACATAAACTGCAAACTGCATACACCAAAAACAAAATATAGGGATACGTCGCACCGGAAATTCTCAATGGAGTACCCTACGATGAGGCAGCCGATATGTGGTCTGTTGGTGTTATACTTTACATTCTACTGGGTGGATATCCTCCCTTCATTGATGATAATCAACGCAGACTCTTTCGTAAAATTCGCAAGGGCAAATATGAATTCCATGCAGGTAAGACAAGATTGAGGACAGAGAGCGGTTCACGGGATGTGGGAAAGATGCCTTATGTGCTTTCATCCCTTCAACAAGCTGCCAAAAACTAATGTATCTTACACTGTCCCTCCTTACAAAACTCTTAACAGAATACTGGGACCCAATCTCAGAAGATGCCAAAATCCTAATCTCCGGTCTTCTATGCGTAAACGCCGACGAGAGACTATCCGCTCGAGAAGCCCTTCAATCCAACTGGATTGCCGTAGCCTCCGATGAACAACTCAATAAACATGATATGTCTGCGAACCTAACAAAACTGCGTCAATTCAATGGAAGGAGGAAGTTTAGGGCGGCCGTGGCGAGTGTATTGGCAGTTAACAAGATGGCCAACTTTTTGGCATTTGATACATTTCAGGCGGATGATATGGAGTTGCCCTTGTTGAGTGAAAAGAGTACGACGAACGTGAAGAGCGGCAGGAGGAGTCGTAGAAAGAGTAGTAAGTCAAAGGCGTACGGTGATCTAGGCGAAGCGTGATGTGTGAAAAGAAGTAATTATTTTTCTGTTTCAATGTCTGGGACTGGGGGGTATGTCAAGAGTGAATTAGGGGTTTCACTTTTGTCTTTTGTCGATAGATTGTTTTCAAGCTATAACATAATTAGCATAAAAAATGACACCACACTCCTGAAGTTATTGACTGACCTACGACCTCAGTTTCAGTCCTTTATCATTTTGGCATTGTTCCTGTCGCTAGGTATTTTTAGTATTAATATACCATGATTTCATACTCATAGCTTACTAGGAACATTGCAATTACTACTATCTGATAACATCGGAGGATGCATCTCTTTCAATATTTTATATGTAGTCTTGACCATTAACGGAAGCAACGATGCCACACGTTTGGCATATTGGCTCGATGCCACACCCAAAGAGGCCCTCTGTGCAACTCTGCATGTGAAAACGTTGATTGTATTATTTTTTGTAAGGGAAAAAAGAAGTACACAATAGCATAACAATCAATGTGAATAAACATTGATACACATCTTACCCGTGAACAATAACACAGTTTTTAAAGAATAGGAAAGCTAGATAAAAACCGGACCAATCTGTCAACTGTGATAGAGACAATAGCTCACTTGAAGTAGCAGCAGTAGGATCGGCGTTATTGTAATAATAGTGTTTGTTGAATTCAAAGTATAGCGAAAGAACTTTGGTCCGTGATGGTATTCCCGCAGTCTGCAGAGCTATACTTGTCATGTCTTTTGTTTGGAGTAATAAGTTGAAATGAAAATTATGTGATTGATTTTCCCTTTTTGCAAGCATTCAACTCTACAAACAACACAACATATTCATACATCAACACAATTTGCCAACTCACCGCCCAAACCGGCAACGCCCCATCCCCTCTCAACCTCCGGCATATAATACATCATGCACAAATTGGCAACATCGCAGTTCGAATCACCAATCGTTGATAATTCCCAATCCAATACCGCAATTACTTTCGGTAATGTTGGGTGGTATACCAAATTGTCAATTTTGTAATCGCCATGGAGTAAGCCTAGACGTTTGTTGGGTGTCTTGTCGGCGTGTTGGGATAGGATTTGTGCTATTTCGTGTAGTTTCTTTTCTACGTGTTCCATGCCATCATCTGCATCATTATCGGTAGCGTTGGTTGTATCAGTAGTAGTAGCCTTGTTCGTTTTCATCATTTCAGATTGTTTCGACGCCACCTGAAGTAATCTCTCCAACTGTCTTTGAACATAGGTCTTTTCCTTGCCATTCCCCGCTCTACTACTACTACTGCTATCATTATTATTATTGTTGCGATGTTGACCACCGTAAGTCTCTAAACCATACTCCCTCCACGGAAAATTATGTATATTCACCAAAACACGTACGGCATCCATAAATGCCTCCATTCTACATGACGTAGTAATCATGGAAGAAGGCATGCGTGGATCAATGTTTATTCGTCCCTCGACATATTCCATAATGTAGAATTCCGAACCGATTACGGTCATGTCGGTGCAGTAGGCGTATGGATGGGGTATGGGTATTGTTTTGTCAAACGTAGTAGTATCATCATTATTGTTGTTGTTACTGCCCTGTTGATGCTGTTGGTTGTACCGTGAAATAGAGGTCAATACACGAAATTCACGATGCAAGGCATGTGCTGAGCCGTGTGCGATTTTATTGGGTTTACGCCGTAACACCAATTTCACTACAGAATCATCATTGGACGATGAGTTCTTTGTACGTATGGTTAGCAAATACGTTGGATTGGATTGACCGAATCCAAACTGACGAATGTCCATGTCCAGCTCGTTGGCAATGTGGCTTTGTTCATCATCATTGGAGTCGAACAGTAACTTCGTAAGGGCCGGCTGGCGTACCATCCATGATGTTAGAGAGGCGACGTTGAGTGAGTTGCGGATCTCGGTTGTTCCCTGACCGCTGCTGTTGCTCATCTTTGTCTGTGTAGTTTGATTTGGCACATCATGATTGATGTGAGATTTTGTGCACTTAGAAAGGCTAGATAAAGAGAAATGCAGACTCTGAGTCCCGCCAATCAGTCCCGGTAGATCAGTGGTAGATCGTTTCGTTTACACCGAAAAGGTCGTCGGTTCGAACCCGGCTCGGGACAGTCTTTATTTTGTCGCACACTAAACACGATGGAGTGAAGACCAACTTTTTTTACATCATAACTTGTCACAACATTTCTTTTTTCTTTTGTGCAGGTCAACTCTAGTCAATAACACCACAATGGCGAAGAAGTACTCCCTCACAATTGCGGCAATCGCCATTCTCTTTTATATATCTGATGCATTTCATTTACCTGGTCTTCGGCCTGTCAGTACCAAGCATTCAAATGCCAAGAAGATCTCGGATGATCCGAATAGGTTTAACCCAATTCCTCGCAGCCACGCTGTGTTACAAATGTCTACAGCTGCCAGTGCCATGGAACGTCTTTCCGATTCCACAGTCGCTGCTATTACCTACTCTCAATCGGCCTCTCGTTCGATTGGCGTCTCCACACTTGAAAATGAAATGCTGCTTGTCGGTATGATCCGATCTGCTGGGGAAGATCTCGAGGCTAGAAAAATTTTCACCGATTTTGGTATCTTTCCAGATGGAGCATTGCAGGCTGCAGAGAGTGTGTTAGTTAACAAGGGACTGGGAAAGATAGGTGCGGGTATATTGGGTGATGCTCCTTTGCCCTTTTCGGATGGGGTGAAGAAGTCTCTGGATGTTGCCATGTCTATTGCAGAACGAATGTCTGGGAGGGATGGGGTAGTATTGCCGGGGCATGTGTTGTTGGCTCTGCTAGAGTATGATGATCGATACAATGTTGCCACGGAAGATGTGTCTAAGTGCGCAGCGCTTGAAGTACTTCTAAAGACTGTGGAGGATTCACCAGTGAGTGAATTCGGTGGGACGAAGTTTTGCAGGGCCTTGGCTGAACACATGAGGAATCAAGCTGACGATGAAAAATCAACAAATGGATCAACCACAGTAATTCGCGAGCGAGAAACTGTAGTTATTGGGGCAAAAAATACTGGATCAACTCCTGAGTTGGATAAGGTCGGTACTGATCTGACTGAAATGGCTCGAGAAGGTCGTCTTGATGCTGTTTTTGGTAGAGATAAGGAGATTCGAATGTGTCTTCGCACACTAGGAAGACGTCGTAAGTCCAACCCATGTCTGATTGGTGAGCCAGGTGTTGGAAAGACCGCCGTTGCAGAGGGAGTCGCCCAATGCCTAGCAGGAGGATATTTTGTGTTTGATGACAAAGGTACCAATGGAGACTGGGGAATTCGAAATCCGTTTGCCAACAATAAGGAAGAAGATAATTCCTCGGCTGGACTCAGTGAAGATGAAATAAACAAACTACCGCCATTACCACCTTGCCCACGAGCTCTTTCGGGCTTTCGTGTGGTGTCAGTAGATATGGCTTCGCTGATTGCAGGAATGAAATTTCGAGGAGATTTCGAAGAGAGGATACAAAAATTAATTCAAGAAGCATCATCTACTCCCACAATATTATTCATTGATGAATTGCATACATTAATTGGTGCTGGCTCTGGTGGAGACGGAGGCATGAATGCTGCTAATTTGATGAAGCCTGCTCTTGCCAGGGGTGATATAAGAGTTATCGGTGCGACAACAATAGCAGAATATCGCCAATACATTGAAAAAGATGGGGCTCTCGAGAGAAGATTTCAACCTATTCTAGTGAACGAGCCAACAGTTGATGAAGCGATCGAAATTCTCAATGCTGTTGTACCCCGATATGAAGAGTTT
Source organism: Cyclotella choctawhatcheeana (assembly GCA_036939855.1). Lineage (NCBI taxonomy): Eukaryota > Bacillariophyta > Thalassiosirophyceae > Thalassiosirales > Thalassiosiraceae > Cyclotella > Cyclotella choctawhatcheeana. Next base: position 6,041 of record JALLPH010000623.1, read on the forward strand.
CACGGGGTAAGATACACTCCCTTTGCAATTGAGTCAGCAGCACGTCTTGCGGAAAGATACATTAGTGATAGAAGTCTTCCTGATAAAGCAATTGATGTTATCGACGAAGCTGGCTCATTAGTCAAACTAGAGGATGATGGAGAAGAAGATGATTTACCAGAAGACTTCTTTGTTGTGACCGAAGAAATAATTGCTCAAGTAGTGAGCGAAATAACCGGTGAGTCTATTTTAATCGCCTCTTACATCAAATTAGGGAGTAGTGCTGTTGTTAAATACTCTCATTTTTAGGGATTCCCGTTGGGAAGTTAGATCGAGATGAAAAGGCAACATTGATGCGACTGGAGGATGACATTACGAGACGCGTCAAGGGTCAAGACGCAGCTGTGAAATCTGTATCAAGAGCGATAAGACGAGCTAGGAGTGGACTGCGTGATCAAACAAAGCCTGTTGCTACCTTTTTGTTTTGTGGACCAACTGGGTAAGTGTACGAACTGTTCCTTCAATGTTTACACTACTGTTGTTGTTTCAGCTCAACATTTCTCATCTTTTTGCTAAAACTAAGAGTCGGAAAAACAGAGCTGTGCAAAGCTCTTGCCGCAACTTACTATGGTAGAGAGAAAGACATAATCAGAATTGATATGTCTGAATACATGGAACGATTCTCTGTGAGCAGATTAGTTGGTGCTCCACCAGGTGAGTTATTGTGACTACTCCCTGTTTTGTACACTATCACTTCTTATTATCAATATTCTACGTTGAATGTAAAGGCTACGTTGGTTATGACGAAGGAGGGCAGTTAACAGAGGCAATTAGGCGCAAGCCACATTCTGTTGTATTATTTGACGAGTTGGAGAAGGCACATGAAGATGTTTTAAATGTGCTGCTACAAATTTTGGATGAAGGTACACTGACAGATGGCAAAGGCCGCACTGTTTCTTTTAAGAACTGTATCTTTGTCATGACAAGCAACGTTGGTAGCAAAGAAATACTTGATATTTCTCGTGGTGAGAATCCGACTGCCACCAGAGGATCTAATGATGGCATGAGTATTGAAGGAGCTGTCAAGAGTGAACTCGAAAAGAAAATGAAACCTGAGCTTTTGAATCGCATTGACGAAATCGTCGTTTTCAAGCCTCTAGAAGATGTTGTGCTGATGGACATTGCGAGAAATATACTCAATGAAACTGTCACCCGTGCAGCTGCTGAGCAAGAAATGACTGTAACCCTAACGAATGACTTCATGCGAATGGTTGCAAGTGAGGGAGCTTTCAGTGCGGCTCAATTCGGAGCACGACCCATGAGGCGAGCAGCAAAGCGTTTCCTTGAGGACACCTTGAGTGAGGCCATAATGAGAGAATTCTTGAATGAAGGAGACGATGTTGTTGTTGATATTGATACAGAAACAGCAACTGCTGGCATGATATCTGGAGAAATCAAGAAAGTAGTCAAGGTGACTAGAACTACCAATGGAAGAGAAAGCATATTGATTCCAGTAGAGGGAGATAGTGGTATTGGTGTAGTTGAATCGACTGCAATGGATGCTATCAAACGACCCATGCCGCCAATTCCTGATGACGACGGCTTCCAGTAATTCATTCGGTTGTGATACTCTGTAAATACAAGCAGAGCATTTAACGTTAACCTTGTTCGTGTTATGCAACGAAAATAGGTCTGATTTCATCATCAATAATCACATATTGAAAGATACAGTTCACTTATTCATCGCCTAAAAGTTATCATCTATGTGCCGGATTGCTTTCTTTTCTCCTCGGCAAACAGTTGCAGTCCTTGATGAAACTCTTCAAGCTGTAATCCATTTGGTGTCCTAACTCCTACGACCCCAAATTCATTTCTCAAATCTCTCACATGGTCACCCCAATTGCAGTCATCAAAGTAGAGCATGTCTTCATAAGGAACACCAGACTCCTCATGAATAAACTTGAAATGATTCACTTTTCTAGAGTTAAGCTGGCCACTGCGTCCAATTTGAGCATATGAAATGACATCCTTCAAATATATGTCTTGACTTATCTCAATTCCAGCTATGCAAGCTCGACTATACGATGGTTCTAAACTTGTCGACGCAACACCAATTTGTATATCCTTGTATTCAGGCTTGCTTATCAATTCTCGCAACGCTAGACGTGCACCATCATATAATTCAACAACTTCTTCATCATCATCATTGTAACTACCCCATCCTCCTCTCTTCCCACGAGGGACTGCCAAACCAATTGTTCCCAATGGAGAATCTGGATTTTTGGGATCAAGGGGACCTTCGATCGGCTTGGATGGCATTCCTGATAGCTCATGCATTTCAGGAGTCCAGAGGCAGTCGTCCAAATCAAACACTATTAGTGCTGGAAGCTGGAAGTGAAAGTGGCATTCTCCCATGATCATAATCTCTTGAACAAATACAAAGTAGCAGGGACGGAGCACCGGAGCCCGGAGCAGGGAGATGATGTTGTTTATGAGAGAGTTAGAGAGTTGGAGAGGACAAGACAAGCCGCCCGCCAACCGCCCGCCACCGCCCGCCAATCCCTTGTCTGTTGTCTGAGCACGCAACCCGCCGCGCCCGGGCCATAACAACCAAGAAGTCAAGAGTCAAGAAGTCGTCGCCATGGCAAACGAAGCCGAAAGCAGCAGCCGCTGGTCCATCCAAGCTTCCCCGTCTATCGGTAAGAGCATTGCCAAATCCGTCCGAGAATCTCTCCCCACGACCACCGGCAGCAGCGGTCTCTACGATCTCGACACACTCGATGAAGATCTCGTCCGTGATCCCACCTCCGCTACTACTTCGGCTTCGGCATACAGTACCGAGCCGAAATTAGATAAACTACGCGCCCTCAATAAGAATAGGGCCACTTTTAAAGACATGATTCGAGCCGCCGATGCGGATGCCAAGGCCCATGCTGCACAAATGCGTGAGATGAATGAATCGCATAATCATGACTATTCATCGAATGACTACGCGGCTCGGATGGAACGTGCGAAACTACGGGATGAGAAAGCAGCACAGCTGAAGAGAGAGGCGGGTGCTATATTAAGGGCATTCGATAAGCCTTTGAATGATAAGGGCGGAGAGACTGCTGCAGGCGTGGCGAGGGAGAGACTGACGCGGTGGCAGAGGGCACTTGAGTTGTACGTGTATTGTCCCGAGGAGGAAGGTATTGATTTGTTGAAACTATTGGAGAAATTAATTGAGGGTTGCGGTGAGGTAAGTTGTACATGATTATGATATGCCCCTTTTCATTAGCTTTTGAAAGACAGTTACACAACTAACTATTGAAACGATATTCACACCAGGAAGAAGAACTCCTAGAGGCACTCTCGCAAGCATCACAAGCATGCACATCACTATGCGATGACACCAACACCGCCGTTCGAGATGCCACATCCTCCATGTCCGAGTCCGAAGAAACCTATCATATACGCCTCGAGGCTCATACATTACTGGCTAATAGAGCTTCCGAGCAAAGCGAGAAGATTGAAGAACAATTTCGAACTAACGGTAAATCAGCATTAAGGATAGGGCAGCAATTAGAAGCTGCAGAAGCAAAAAAACGCCAATGTGACACGGCGAGTTTGCTGATAAGACAATGGTGGATGATGGAAAATTTGGCAGAGCAAGAAGAACTGAGCGGGGAGACACTGCAAGTAGAAGAAGAGATTTTTGGTGTGATTCCTAGTTCTTCCTGTAAGATGGATCAATTATTTACTAGGTCTGAAAATAGTTTGGAGGCAGCTCGGACATTGAAAGCATTGAGGACAGTTGTGAAAAGTCGCGGTACCTCGGCAAGCGGAAGATTTTTGGATCCCGTATCTAGGCATAGATTTGATGTTACGAGTCGATTGATCCAACGTGCCTCGACAGCATTAGAGAATAGATTACTTGAATCGTTTTCAGCCATTTATATTAAAGGAGGAACGTATGACTTTTCACCCAATGCAGCATCTAGAACCGGGAAATTGAATTGGGTGGAACTTCGTAATTTGGCCATGTCTTTGGCACTATTTGATGGAGGAAGGGGGCTACATAAGCGTTATGTCCAAATGGTTGTGACTACACGTTTTCCCGAGTTCTTTCACGAGAAATACGGAAGTTATGGTGAGGAGGATGAAAAAAGTAGCGACAATGAACAAGAGGAAGAGGAGCATGGTTTAGAGAGCATGCGACAGAAGATGATTCTGTTTCATCGGGTATGCGAAGTCTGCACTCACGAATTTCAGCTGATAGCTCATGTGTTTTCGTCTCCTCCCACTTCTGGTGATGCCATGTATGATGTCTCCTCATTATCTGATGCAATTCCCTTCCAGGTAGCACGAGCACTTTTGCAACGCGTAATCAGCGATCCAAAGAATGGTCTGCAGGCTCGAATTAATGATTTATTGGATAGCATTGATAGGCGTGGTGACTTTGAAGCTGGTTCAAAGAAGCTTGATACGTTTGTTGTGATTCATGAAAAGTCTGCTGGCTTGTTCACCATGCTCAAAGAAGCTGCACAATCTATGCTTTTGACGGACAGTAAAGGGAAGAGGTGAGTTTTATGTGAATCGAATGACTCCGTGTATGCTACCACAACCCGACCGATTGCTAATCACTTGAGACTCAGTGAGGAAAATGAACGAGCTGTCGCGTCGCTGATTCAGTTCTTGACAACTCAAGAGATGTCTTTGAGCAGTAGTCACCGCCATGGCTATCTAAACTTAGAGCTAAGGCTGCTCCATCATGAGTGTTGCTCTTGTCTCGACAGAACAGGAGCAAAACTTATCATGCCGAAAAAAGGAGGGAAGTCAAATGCAAGTCGCCACAATCCTTCAATCCAGACAACTGATATCGCCACTTATGAGGCACCTATAATGCCTTTGGACAAGCAGCACTTGAAAAGGATTGGATTTGCTGGGCTACTCAATGGACCTTTGAAGCAATCAGTACTACGACAGCCATTAATGCACGCCACGGACTCTTTAGCCAGAGCACGTCTCATGTTTGGAGTCGGACATGGCGGTGTTGCAGATGGTGACACTGCACGTGTCATAACAGGGATATTCTCGCAAATGTGCACATTTTACGGGCAGTGCTTCCTATTTCCAATTGTTGAAGTTATGGGTGACTTGTTGGATTCCACGCCCCCGTCTGCTCCTCCTAATTTGCCTTTTGACGAGAATTCTCCCGCGCCAGATTTGGGAGTTGATGGATCGTTCTGGGTTGGTATAGAAAGGCTGCACTCAGCAGCCAAATCTTTTGATCGCGAGCTTTTTGCAGAGCAACGAGTTGGCAGTGAAAGAGTTTGGGAAATTCTAGCGGCAACAGGCAATCATACATCTATGGTGCGTATATGGTATTACGATCACATCATTCTCTTCACTTATCTTAATCCTAATATATGTCATGCACTTTTGTTTTAGGCTCTGGCTAAGGAGTTTCATGCGGACTTCTTCCAAGAACTAGAAGAACGTGGCGAAATAGCGACACTGCGTGCACTTGACACATTAAGCACACATATCCAGTGGGTGTTGGTTGCTGGAGGAGAGAACATGATAACATCTGCCGGAAATCGCCTTCTAAACAAAGATAGAAGCCAGGTAAATGACCATGTCACGATGTTACTTAACAAAACCATGGCTACAATTAACCAACGTCTGTTGTCTTTTCTGTTGCTTCATACATTAGGGACCGTATGCAGTACCAGCAGGTTCTTCGCTAGACACTGCTAATTCCCCAGCTGTCAAATCTTTAACTTTTTGCTTGCGCGCGCAGTTCGTACACATCCAAGCTGCCCTTACACCCCAGTCCCTATCAGCCTTCTGGACGGCCTTATCGATGCGTCTATATGATGTGATCGTGGCCAGGCTTTTACAGCATTATCATGTGTCCATGGTGGTAAGTCTATCTTTTGATGCCGAATCTTTGACATGCACTGTTGGTTTTGCTCACCACAACTTCATTGCCCCAAAGGGAGCAGTGAATCTATCAAGAGACGTAGAAGCTCTGCGATCTGTTGCAATGCTAGCTGGAACTGAACACCAACATTGGGGTTTGCTGAGAGAACTCCTCACACTATACATGGCGCCACCCAACGCACTAAAAACAATCCTCGTGGGACCAGAAGGAGATCCAAACTCCGGGAAAGGATTGTTTGGCCAGGCAGGCAAAGACCAGTCTCTGGTCTTCATGAGTAGACGTGTGGATTATCGAGTCAAAATGAATCATACTTACAGCAAAGCGACATGGGCAGTAGAACTGTTTGAAGATTTAGGTGTGCCAGATCCGAGTGATGGCACTGTAAATATTGCACTTTATTCTGCTCAATCTTTGAGGAACCGGCGTTTAAAAATTAACTAATCACTTGAATAAGCTAAAGTAATGTAAACCTTAACCTTTCAATTAGATACTCATGTGTACTCATTGTAAGATTATTGAAAATTCAAGTGGTTACTATTGAAACTAGTATGGTTCTGATTTGCATCAAGTATCATGAGGGATTTGCAAATCCAATGATATGTAGACCCCAGGTACAAGGCAATGAATTTCAGTAAATATCAATGCCCATTTCAGCACTTTCACCGTGGAATCCTTTCACTTATCCTCTCTCTTATCAGTATCAGTGACCCTGATAAACAGTTAAAGCTATGTATTTAAGGGGTGCACAGAAGACACTAAAATGACACCACCACCAAGATTATTTCTGTTATTATCATTATGTAACCAAGTAATATCAGAACTCTTCAGGCTGGGGTTGAGATTGGAATTCATACCAACAACTGTCACCACAAGCAAACTTTTGAGTCATAGGTGGGGACAACAAGCCTCCACTTTTCACACCAAGATTGTGTGTATTTCCATCCAAGCAATCATATCATAGCCACAGCACGGTTAAATGAGAATCAACATTGCACTAACATTGAAATACTAATAGTAAAGTTAGTTCTATGGTGGTAGTGGGACTTTTTTCATCGTGGGGAAGAGTGGCATAGCCACAAGCCATGAGATACCATGACGTCATATTTCAAGATCTATACATTGAGTAGTTGGAGTACATTATGCTTCCACACTCCTTTTGTACTGACTCATCGCAGTGTAGATACTGTATCTTTTGAACTTTTTTGGTGATGTTCTCCCCCATTATGATATTGCCGCCGCCACTATGAACAAAAATGGTGAATAATACACTGCAATCACCCTGATCCCTGATATCCGACCACCAAATTGCAGCTGCTGTCCCGGATGAGGATAATATCCATGAGTATTGTCGCAGCCGGTTGGTGAGGCGTATTAGGTTTGGAGGCTGCTGCGGAAAGGTTTGATGTATTGGTGCGCGGCCATGGTGGTATTTTTTCAGAAGATTATCTTTCAAAGGTGAGCGAGTTAGAGCTAGGCTGCCTGTGTACTATTCTTGTGATAGAAAATAGTTTATGTGGCATGCATTATGAGGATGGGGCACAGGGCACAGCTGTGGTAGCAAAATAATAATAATACATACCATTCTGTTCCTTAAGAACCACTTGTACCGTCTTTAGTGTAGAATACAAGAGTACTCTCATTTCACAAAATTTTGCGCTCTCACTTATCTAGCCTGTTTGACAGTGTGCTCTCGCGGCCATTTCAATTTAGTGCTCTCATATTCATATTTGCCAACTTAATTTGTTATATGTCCACTAAATTTTTGGAGAGGACATCTAGCGCTACTGAAATTAATGACGTATACAGTATATTTACAGTAATACCACTAATAATGAGAGTACTCACATTTCGTGAAATTTTGCGCTCCCATTTTCACTCAGATCTAAATTTGCGCTCTCATATATATTCAAAAGGTGCTTGCCTATTCTACAGACAAAAGACAGTACTGATTCTAAGTTAGTCTAAGTACATAAATATAATAATAAATATCATATAAGCCAATTGGCCGTTCAATTTCACATAGCGAAGGGGAAAAGAAAAAGAAAGAATCATAGAAACATTAACATCTGGAGTCTAATTTAAACTTAAAAAGTGTATCATAATACAGGAAGATTGCAGAGTCAGTGTTAGTCGCCCCCCGGCCGCCCCGAAAGAAAACCCTATAAACAAAGTGGTAGGTTGTTGAGGCTGTGACTTTCTTGTGAATCGGGACCGGATATGGATAGAATTTATAAGCGATTAAAATCCTTGCTGTTCCTGTTGGGACTTTGTAAAATAAAATAGCAAGCAGCCCAATAGACTAAGATATTAACGTGGAAATTGGTACTAAAAAGATTCCCTTGAGACTTTCAAAAAATTACCTTTGGTGCTATTAGAGCAACAAATGATTGCGAAGGGTATCCTTCAGAAATATAATTTTTTAGCATCTGTTTGTGGTATCCTTAAATTTTATTTTATTTCATTCCCGCAATTCATGCACATATTATCTCCCCCCAATTCTGTCTGGCCATCCTGTTGGGGTGGCTGAACAGAGCGCTCTGTTCGGCCTTGATTTTTGGCCGAACAGGAAACTGAACAGGATTCGGCGAAGATCTAGCCCGATCGCTTCTGTACAAAGTCCGGACAGGACGACCGGACAGGATATTCCGGAGGAAAAAGGGAAGAAAAACCCGCGTAATCCTGTCCGGTAGCTATCCAGAGATACAAAGTCACAGCCTTACTATTAAACTAGTATGGGGACATACTATATGGGCATGGTAAAAGTGTGAAAACATGAGTATAATGATGTAAACGGTTGTAAATGGCTTAAAAAGGGGGAAATGGCGGGAAAAGCGCAAAATGGTGACTTTCCGGTTAATTTTTTTCGCCAATTTTTTCTCGGCTATGTAATTCATTACATGCGCACAATCCCTGAAACTTTTAATGGAATTCAAAAATATGTTTTTTGGCTGATTTGAGTGGTGCCCCCCCTACTACCAACGTTGCCAAAGCCACTACCGGAATTCAAAAGCCATTATTGACAATCCTCACTAAACAACGTAAAAAAGCAATCCTTGAGGTTGCTGCAACCATCGGTATGTTTATCTGACAATCGGCCAATCCAACTACATATAGGATGTCATCTTCAGGCGGGGCCTTATCCTGATAGATCATTTTGATGATCTCATATGAGTCTTGGGCAATGAAGGATTGCATTTTTTTGGTGTGCATCATTCCGACGAAGTCATCTTCAGACTGACCATCATCTTGGTGTTGTTGGGCATTATTTTGATACTGTTCAATGTAGAAGTCTCGATCAAGGTTAGGAATGATATCTGGTTCAGAGAGGTGAGTATAATAAGAGAGACGAATCTGCTTCCTCAAGTCCACGAGATGCTCTAGGGTGTCAAGGTCTTCAAAGTTCTCCGAGTGGGCTTTTTCCAGTAATGTGTGGATCCGATCAACAATGGAATGGATTTCACGCAATCTGTTTTTCCATGGTGGGTATGCATATAGTGGAAATAGCATCTCTCTGAGACCATCTTTAGAGAATTGGTTGGACTTGTCAAATATCTTTTCATAGTCAGGGAGGGAAAATGGGAAATTAAGGCAGAGACTGTCTCCAAGCATGTTACATAGTCCTTCAGGAAGAATGTTCTCAGAAGTCTGCCCCTGAGCCTTGTCATTGACTTCGTCGGATTTAGCCTGAAAATGAGGTGATGAATGTTAGCATCAATGAATTGAATTGGAAGGTAAGTTGAAAGGCCTCATCAAACCTTTGTTTTGGGTTTGGATTCTGTCTGTTGGGGATTGGACTATAATGGAGTGCATTGGTTGTGAATAAGTATAACATGAGAGACCAAAATGATAATGTTGATATAAAAACTAACCATCGTCTTTTGCTTTGATTGTGAAGGCCTCTTTTTCTTTTCCTTAACCTCCTTTTCCTTCTTGGTTGGTGGTTTACGTTTTTTCCCACCTTTAGCAGATGTATCGTCATCACTTGGTTTGTAGTACTCAGGGGGTTTGGCATTGCGTTTTTCTGGAGGACAGATGAAGGTGGGGCAAACGTCAGAGTACATGGGGCGAAATGTTGGGTGAGTTGCAATTTCATGACATTGGTGTGCAAGAAGACGCGCCATGTGATGGTCATGACTGTTACCATTTTGAGATAGTAAATCAATCCATTTTAGTAAGTGTTGCTCACCAGTCCTGGTACCACGTCTTGAAGCAAGAGGAGGGTCAGTGTTGGTATTGGAGGCTGGGGTGCGTTTTGAGGTAGCTTTCCTATCCTGTTGCATATCATTTATCTGCGATCTTAATGATTGAAGGGTTTGACGTAGCTCTGACAGTTGCTTCCTTGCGGCTTGCCTTTGTTTGAGGATTGAGGCCCGTGCAATGTGAACACTTTGAAGGTCTTGTAGGTAGGGTTGTGAAGAAAAGGAAGGAGTGTTAAGAGTTGATGTTAAGAGGAAAAAATGGAATTAGATATTGCACTGACCAACTCGTTACTGTAGAATTGAACATCTTGTTCCCCACAGTTAACTGAGTCAGTGGTCAGAGCCAAGGTTCTACATTTGGATGCCACCTGATAGTGGTGTTCAGACATGGCACTGGCAACCTGGTTTATCACTTCAACAAACACCCTCATGACTGCAAGAGACGCGGCCATCTTCCTGTTGTGGGACAGGCAAAGTTTTATCTGCACTTTAGTGCTTTCTCGATATCCCAATGTCATGTTGCTTTCATCACCTGGATGCATCTTTTCATCGGGATCTTCTTCATCAGATGATAGATCATCAAAACCACCATCATCATCATCATCATCATCATCATCATCATCATCATCATCATCATCATCAT
>JALLPH010000624.1:0-16787 GCA_036939855.1 Cyclotella choctawhatcheeana
GAAGGCAATTTACCCGGGTATCAGGTGTCGGGTAAATTTCGGGTAGCAAACCCTGGCGGCAGGTCCATTTGCGTTTCTGGTAGGAGTAGAATCGCTTGCGTTCAACGGAAGGGTGCTTATTTACCCCACATAAGTATGGTATATAATACCTAATGTATGTTAGTAACTCTAGTTTTCGAAAGAGTCATTTCGGGGCCATTCAGGTCATTTCGGAGACATTGCTCGACTTGTCAGAGTGAGCGTTTGTGTGACCAGACTCTGATCTGACATCTCAGGATCAGCTCGCTCGCAAATCGAATAGTGATATTTACGTCACAGTCACAAAGAATTCACCGCTAAGAATTCCTGGGTAAAAAAAACATTGTTGAGAAGTCCAAGAGAAGTCCGGAGAAATGAAAGGTCTCTCTTGGTCTTTCAGGGACATTGTAGTCGTAAAAAGAGACACACAAACAACTCCAATCTGTTCCATGCCCCTCCTCTCCTCGCCCGCCCTCACAAACCAAAAAAACTTTGACTCTCTGATACAACAGCTCTACAACCCCAGGCACGGTGACCGTGAATGAAACACCAAAGAAGTTAACACTCTCTGGACAAAGATAGTAAAATAAGACGCGCCCAACCCACTATTACATCCATGAAGTCAGACGTTAATTCCATAGCGGCCATCCCACCTCGGAATCATCGCCTACGACGATCGAGGAACAGAGATTCAGATATCCATGACCGTCGTCCGAAGTCACCTGCATCATCTGTGACCAAGATTGGCAGCTCCAAATCATCATGGATTCCCCCCGCCTGCCTATTAGCCGTGGCGGTATTGACGTGGACATCCTTGGATTCAGTCCCATTGAATGATTATTCGAATAGTCGTCGATGGCTCGAAGAAGAGCTGCCGGCCTCCTCGTCACCTGAAGCACCATTATTCCACCAAGACATTCACGAGTCATCCGGCTCGTTCGCAGAAGATGATCCTGCTGTTGCCATGTCCCCTGATGAAATCGAACAGAACGTGGCATTGAATCGAATGCTTATCGAGGGGATGGGCCAAGACGAGATGAAAACTATCACCGATCTTCCCGATTACGATACCTCCTCCGAGGAACCACCGCCATCCAAGTCCAGCTCATCCACGCCGCACCCCACCACCTACGAATCACTCATTGCCTCCTCTCAGCCGTTGCCGAAGTACACCCTCTCCTCGTTGCTATCACAACTGCAACACTTCTCCAACACCTTCACCGTATTGATCTACGACCCGCCCACCGATGAATTCTACGCTCTGTACTCCAAGAAGCATCATTGGGCGTCCTCCAACGAAAAATTAATCAAGGCCTTATCCTCAGTTACCTACTTCATACGGAAGCAATTCCCACAATACCTAACGGGGAATGCTCACGAACTGGCCATTGGTATTTCATCGGGCGATTATCCCGCCGTTAAAATTACCGATTGCGTCCGGTACACAAGTGGTGTTGCTTCTGGAGCGGAGGAACGACAATTGGGCAGGACTACCAAAGGAGTGAGCAGTTGCGTGGAGGAGGGGGAGGGTGTGGCCCCCATATTGCATTTTGGGAGTACGTTCCGTCATGTGGTATTTCCTAATATGATTGCGTGAGTCATTTGATAATCAAGATACTTCTTATATTTGTTTCTTTTTGTGCAGAGTATCTAATTGATTGAATTGTTTATTGTTTCACATGATGTGCATCTATCTTCGCATTTGTAGAATGCCCATGCCGGAGCCGCACCACCTGTAAGTCTAGAGTCATGGAAAACGATAGTAGTCTTTTTAGATATATCATCACTCTTACATGTCCCCTAAACCTGTTTTACACAGCAAATGCTACGAACGATTTGCCACCAACGGTGCAGTCTGTTCCGAACGTAAACGTCTCTCTCGCATAGGCGACAACGGTTTATTCCAAGACCCCATAACCGTCCAACCCAAACGATTCGACTGGTCCTCTCCCATGTGGGACGGTCTGATTCCCCAAGTTGTCTGGCGTGGTACCGACTTTATGTATTTGCAAACCCTCTACCCGGAACTGGGTCGACCTTCATTGGATTCCCACATAGCACCACATTTGGATAGAGTGTCTACCATAGATCTGAAGAAACAGGGTATTGACGCGTTAGAATCTGCCAAGGCTGGATTAGTCCCACGATGGAAGGGGGTATTGCATACTGCCGAGGCGGAGCTTGAATTACAGGAGTTGATTGAACAGCAAGGACGGAATGATCATGAAAAGAAACGCATGCGTGAAGACATGTTACCCTGGTGCAATATCAAGTTTAGTCACTTTGTGAATGATGAGGGTGTGAAAAGTAAGACTATAGGGAGTAAAGAGTATAGGATGTGGGAGAGAATGGACTTTCCCGCTGCTGGTGAGAGTTTTGGGATGGACGACTTGGCCAAGTTTAAGTGTGAGTTTCTTTGTTGGCATTGTTGCTTATATTGATTTTTTTCTTGAAAGAAACTCGAGTCGCTAACTTTTGATATATTATTTTGATTAACATACAGATCACATTGACTTGGGTGGAGGAGGTGGTACAACTTGGAGCGGCACTATTCAAAAACTAGCATTGCCGGGCCTACTATTTCACCACGTAACACCTACCCAAGATTACATTCATCGGTATATGAAACCGTGGAAGCATTACATCCCTGTAGCGCCTGACCTGCGAGACTTAAAAGATAAATTTGATTGGGCTGAAAAGCATCCCAACCAAGCCAAAAATATTGCCCAAGCAGGTACAAGACTGGCCCGTTATTGGAGCAGTGAAAAGGGAATGAAGGCATTACTCAAAAAAGATATAGAAGAGCCAATGCGTGCTGTATTGGATGCATATGTCCCAGTGAGCAAGACTGAATACAAGGGAAAGAGTTGGCGTAAAGTTATTATGGAGATTGAGGGGGAAGGCATGATGTTACCCATTTTGAAGTGTACAGGTAAAAGAGGTAATTCTTGTGAGAGAATGGTAGGTAAAGGAGGCTTTTTTGATCCAGCTCAAATACGTCGTATGGAGAATCAACTGAATGAAAGATAAAAAGATATCTGTGCAAAAATTCATCACTTCTTTGTGTGTAAAAATTATTGTTGTAAATAGACTTTAGAAACAGATATTACTCAAATCATTGTGTGTTTAATTCATGAAAGTGGTGGTGATAGTGTTGAGTTTGTGAGCATCAAGTGTCAACATACATGCTATGATCCATCTACTACTAATTCAAGATATGTTCAAATTAATGTTGTGATTTTTAAAAGGATTCACAGCTTATAGCACTAGTAGCAAGCGGCTATTTCATCTTTGGGATCTATTGCAGCCACTTTACTCGTTTCACCTAAAGATCCCCTTCATTTTTGCTTTATTTGCTACAAAAGAAATCTTTTGGGAAAATGGGTACGGCAGCGGAGATATGGTAGATCTCACAGACCAAATCATTTTGTTTCTAGTAATGTAGAGTAATATTCTGAGAGAGTTTGAGTCAGTCAGCAAATGTCCTTGCACTCCACAGCTTGACTGTTCCAATTTCTCATTAAAATTATGATGAATGAAAATGAGAGGTTAAAGTTTGGACTGGACTTATTGTCTAAGAAATCAGTCAACACAAGCTGACTTGTGAGTTGTAAATGGGTTAACCTTTGAACAACTTCTATTTCCACTCTCCACACCATGATGGTGAGAGTTTAGATCAGAGTACACCTTGAGCACAGCTTGACTGTTCCAATGTCTCATTATGATTATGAGTATAACAAATGACAAGACAAGGTTTAGAATGTACTTCATTGTCTAAATTGGTCAGCACAAGCTGACTTTTGAGTTGTAGGGGGCCACAAATTACCTTGACGCCCCAACTCTCTACACCATGATGGTGAGAGTTTGGATCAGAGCACATCTTTGACAACACTTTCCCCACGTTTTCCAGGTTGCTCTGCTTATGATGTTGCAAGGAAAAGGAACAGATTTATATCATTTGCTTGCTGTAGATGATAGAGTGTCATTAAGGTGTGAGATATTAAATATGCTTTTCCATTGCTGCAAGCTAGAACTAGAGCTTTTAGAGTAAATTTAAAAAGTAAAAATCATCTATTTAAGGCATTAACAACGGCATGTTGATTCATGATGTTGCTGGCATAAGAAGCCATTGATGACTCTTCTCTTTAGGCTTTTTTAGATACCTCTGTTAAAGCAATCTCAAATATTACAATGTCATATTGTCAAAGGTTTGTGCAAGGAGAAGGCAAAGCAGGTTAAAGAGAGGACTGCTACAGTAAGGTGCTACAAAGTGTACCCCCCTAACCTAAAGTGTACCCCCCCCATTTTTTTCAAGCTAGTGTTGGAAGTGTACCCCCCTATGTGGGTAAGGTAAGTTTCACCCCTATATGTTACATATCGCATTACCCTCCTCCAATACCTAAAGTGTACCCCCCCCAAAATCCAAGCTAGTATTAGAAAGTGTACCCGGGGGGGGGGTACACTTTGTAGCACCTTACTGTAATAGCCTATCCACCAGAATCCATGAGACAAAAGGGATTAGAGGAAAAGTTAGGAAGGAGTTGACATGAATAGAGATAGGTAAGTTAATTAAGGTAATCTAAGGTAATCTAAGGTAATAAGTTACTTATTCGGTATCGTCAAAGGTCAAAGTCAAAGTCGGTCCAAGAGATGAGGTTAGATACCCACAGACAATAAGTTGTGCAAGTATGGTAGCAAGTAGGAAAATGGGCCATGGGCAGTGACAACCACACAGCCAGGCGATGGCTGTCTCCCAAAAGATTCCACATGTACAATAGTTTGAGGTGTGGTCTGAAATTGAGTTTGCTGACCGCGATCATCTTTTCGACACTGGTGATCTTTATGGGCAAAACAAAACAACATGTCGCTACGAATACGAATGATCATCAATCTAAAAAACAACAGATTTTAGATATATGTAGTCGTGACGTTTACAATATAAACGCGGCATGCGAAGCAGAACGATGTTATGTTGTAGTTGTCACAATCAACATGGGTTTCTACGACTTCTTCTTAAATTGGTTTCACTACTACAATGCATCTCTTCACAACAACAGTATTCGCGGAATATGGCTAGCGGTTATTGCAGAAGACAATGAAGTATACCAAAACATGCAATTACTCAATTTGGACAACTTTGCAGTCATTTCCAGTGCAGTAAAACAAGACGTTGGAAGTGCAGAAGATTATGATAGTGTAGGTTACAAGTCGCTAGTATCAGGTAGAGCTAATCATCTATTGAATTTGATTTGCGGACTCAATGGTCACGCAACTACTACAGAGCAACCAAGTATTGATTTGAATGACAGATGGATTACAATATACTCAGATATTGATACAGTATGGCTCAAGAATCCAATTCCTATAATACAAGCCAATCTGTTGGGTGAAAACCAAAGTCTGCAGTACGATATTCTTGCAGGAGTCGATGACCACAATTTTGAGGGGTATGAAAATTACTACTGCACAGGACTCTTAGTTTTAACAAATACTCCACAATCAATTTTATTCCTCTCACGATGGGAAGAGAAGTTGAAAACTAATCCTCAGTTAAACCAACCAGTATTCAACCACCTGTTACAACGTGACGATCAATTTTCTCTTCTGTATACGGGGCTAGATGAAATCTTATTCCCACCGGGACGTACATTTTTTGATGGAAGCACAAGCAAAGATGATCTCCTTAGTCAAACTGTGGTTGTACATAATAACTATATCATTGGAAGAGATAATAAGAAGAAGAGATTTAAAGACTACGGTCTGTGGATTGCTGACCGATAAGTACCGGGCTCAAATAAGAGAAAAGCCAAATGTTCATATGGCACAACTCATTTGTTTGATTACACTTATTAGAGAATCAGTTCGCAGTTCAGCCACAAAAAAGTCAGTATTCTTGCTACGAAAGAATAATCCTACTTAGCACAATAACCCAAAAAGGTGATGACTGTATCCCTCGTCAAAAGATTACTTTGCTTCTCGAGTGGTCGTCAGTTGTGCCTATCATTTGCCAATTAGGATCAAAATAACCCTCAACGCCAACACGAAAGTCTAAGCTAACTCTATGAATAAAGGATGTGTTAACGAGAAGCCAATTAGGAAGATCTAACTACAACGAAAGTCTGGGTTCTTGTATCTTATCATCTTACCTAGTCCAAAGAGAATGATTTGCGTTCACATAGTGCCTGCATGATGAACCTTGTTGAAATAACTCAGTCAGAACATGATGCACGGTTTATAATACAGTTCAAAAAAGATGTACACTTGCCATGAAATGATGCGACTTCACCAAATTCCGCCATCACTCTATGATAATCACCTTTCTTTGATGAAGATTCGCAATATAAATCAACACCAGTCTTGCGACGATTTGTCAACGGTAGCCAGAAGTTCAATTCTCCATTTTGATGTCCGTACTCTGCATCATCATGAGCTTTCACAAATGCACGTGCAGGCCCTGGCTGTATTCGCAGTGTTGGTGGTCGTTGGTAGTAAAACGTAATAGGTGCGTCTGTATTTACAGCTCCTGTACTAACTAGCCTCTGTTTCAAATGTGGTACAATAATGTTCTCTAAGAAGCTGTCGAAAAGCGAAAGAAACTCTGCATTGGCTTGGACTTGATCTGACAGATACTTTTGCGCCAATTCAAGACACCCCTTCTGGCATTTACGTGTCAATGACTTTGTAGGGACAGCAAAGTTGTCAAGTGTGTAGGGTCCAACATCGCTGCATCCATTCAGTGTTCGAAAAGTTCCAACCAGCTCACGGTCGCAGTTTAGCAGCATTCGGACAACAGCATCATGAAAGTTGTAAGCTTTGGTATTGTATGACAAAATATCCTCTCTGCAAAGATCAGATGGGAGGAACGTAGAGTTGGTTGATTTGCCGTTTACGATTGGATTAGGATCATGCTTCCGGTGTTCAAGTGAGTACTTCACACGATGAGCAGATGATCGTAATGTTGCGATTCCTGAGGTGTACTTGAACGGGACGCCATCATCAGTTCTAGTCGCTTTATTAGACACCGATTTACTATCATTGCTAGTTTGTACTTTGCTTCTACTGCCATTAGCTACTGATGGTGATTTGTTCTTTCTCTCTAGCCGCTTCGCCTCCTTTTCTGCTTGTTTTCGCTTTATCGCTTCCTCCTTCTCCAATGTACGGGCTTCTCTTTCTTTCTCGAATTGAATTCGTCGCTCCTCTCGCTCCTCTGCAAGTTTATCACGAGAAGGTAAACATGCAGGAACAATTTGAAGTACTGCCTTATGATTGTTTGGCATACAATACATCACTCCATTCTTTGCCAAAACACCACCTAAGGATTTCCAGTGCATCCGACACGGTATTAGCAAATGAAAATGGATGTAGGGCGTTCTCAAATGCAATTGAATAAACGGAAACCAAACCTACCTTCCCACTTTTCAAGAACTTTGTTTGGTTCCGGTAGCTTCCAAGTAGTCACTTCAACATCATCTGAGCCACCAGTATTTTTATCTGTGTTGCCTGTTCGAATACGCAATACGGTCTCTCCTGCGAGTGGAATAGCATACACACAACCTTCCTGATAGGTTGTAAGACCATTCTGCCATTTGTTTTGATGCATAACCTCCATACCTTTATCCCTTAGATTAGGACCCACACTTTTTGCTATTCTCTTTGCCGTGTCTACCTGCAATACCCTTTCACTGCCTGATGGAAAACAGTACACGTGTCCGTCAGTACCAGCCATGGCTCCGAGATATCTTTGAATTATGTTTTGGTGGTGTATTCATGAGGAACAAAGAGAGGATGATGCATGTGCATATAGTTTATCGGATAAATGAAACTCACTTATATTTTCCATCACTGCGGTGTCTTCCAGTGGCAATGTCACCTTTTGACTCTCCTTCAAGGATATACAACTCAGGTTCGGGCATGTTCTCCTTAGTTTCCCCATCAATGGGATAAGCTGCCTTCTTCGCAGGGACAATGCAGAGGACTAGATTCAAATAGGTGATTATTATAATGTCAATGGCCTACAATAAGCAAATGAAAATGTTTCAAAATTACAACACTCACCATTATCAGCATTTGCAGGAACGGAGACAATGGTTCCATCAGCTGAAGCAGCAGCACCATGCCATTTATGCATTCCTATTTCAAACTCTCCATGTGTGGTTACCAAAACTTTTGATTCAGGCGTTCCTGAACTGACATGATTGACACCCGAAGCATCAATTCGAAGCACTAAAAATATACAGATCAA
This sequence comes from Cyclotella choctawhatcheeana, assembly GCA_036939855.1. NCBI lineage: Eukaryota > Bacillariophyta > Thalassiosirophyceae > Thalassiosirales > Thalassiosiraceae > Cyclotella > Cyclotella choctawhatcheeana. The sequence continues at coordinate 8,261 of JALLPH010000624.1, forward strand.
ATGAGATACTCAATGCCATATCATAAGAGAAGAAAAAAAATTGGCCATAAAACAAATCCACTCACCTCCTTGCGCATTCTGTGGAATTGCATATATAGCACCATCCGAATTACCAATAACTCCTCCATACCATTTACATCTTCCCGCAAACTTTGGCCCAACAAACGAACAAGTCTCACTACGTGGATCTACACGAAGCACACACTGTGCCGATTGGGGTATGGCATAAATACATCCATCATGCGGACTAATAGCTCCACCGTGATACTTCCATCCCCTATGTCTTTCTTGATGTGCCGCCGATTCTTGTCCTTCTCCTTTTACGCTGTCGAAATACTTTTCATAGGGTATGTCAATAACACTAACTTCATCGGTCGCGGAGTCAATTCGCAGTACACAATCGGCATGACAGGGGAGACCGTAGATGATGTCTCCAATGACTATACCACGAAGCCATTTGTATTTACCCCCGAGAATCATGTTGGATGCATTGAAGATTGGTCCGATGGGATAGACATCATCTGTCTATTGATGTTTCAGTGGCAATTTCAACAGAAGTTTGAGCAATATTCACACAAGGCAATAATTGTGTCTATAATCAAAAATCGAAATACCCACCTTGGTATCAATGCATAAAACCCGTTCAGCATGACCGGGTATACAATATATCTTTTCGTTATTCGCCTCCTCTCCTCCGAGATACAGCGTGGTGCCGCGTAATGTCCTGTTGTCACTTTTACGTCCGCGCTTTTGTGTCTTGGATTTATGGCTGCGATAGATTGGTATGGGTGTGTCGTCGGCATCGTACTGTTCGGATGCGTAGAGGTAGTTTAGGTCAGGTCCGTTGGAAGAGCGGTGGGAGATACGGCCAGTGGCTGACATGGTTGGGTGGATGTGAGTGGAAGATTTTTGTGTGTGTTGTCAAATTACCCGCCAAAAAGAGTTGATAAGAAGGTAAAAAAATGAACTCTGAAACAGAGGTAGGAAGCCCTTTTCCCAACGGCTATTTTGAATTTGAGCAAATTGGATACATCATACATACGATAGCGGATATATTATTTGGACACAATGAGGCATCAGCATCATTGTTGATACAGATTGACGAAAGCCAACAGCCAACCAAGCCAAGCTGTACTGTGGAAGTGCTCTGAATAAGATAGAGCTGCTGAGATAAAGAATCAATAGACAGGAAATGGATCGGTAAGAGAGAGCTCTGTAGAGGTCGTTGCGTTAGCTGTTGCTGTATTATTTGTGTATGTTCGACGCGTTATTTTGGCATACGTTCAAATCGCATTGCTGTCTTGACATTAATTTCATTGTTGTTCTTCCATGTTTGTGTGACGATCAATTACAGCTGCTATTTTACTGCTGCTATTAATGTTCATTCTTATTACTGCGTCTGTAATATGCCGCCATAACATCATCGCATCATATTACTATGCTCTTAACAACACCAACTAATCATCACCAACTCACACACACAACACAGCTACCAAAAAATCGAAAAGCCCGGGTCCAACCTAGGCGAAGGAACCTACGGCGTAGTCTACAAAGCCCGCGATCGTCAAACCGACGAAATCGTGGCACTCAAACGCATCCGCCTCGAGGTCGAAGACGAAGGCATCCCCTCCACGGCACTACGCGAAATCTCCCTCCTACGCGAACTAACTCACGAAAACATTGTCGATTTGAAAGACTGCGTTCAGGAAGACGGGAAGCTGTACCTCGTCTTTGAATTCTTGGACAGAGATCTTAAGAAGGCGCTCGAGAGTTACAATGGGTTGTTGGATAAGATGCTGGTTAAGAGCTATCTCTTTCAGATGATTCGGGGATTGGCATTCTGTCATGCACGGGGAGTGATGCATCGCGATTTGAAACCGCAGAATTTGCTGGTGAGCAGGGATGGGGTGTTGAAACTAGCTGACTTTGGATTGGCAAGGGCCTTCTGTCCGCCGATTCGGCCGTTGACTCATGAGGTGGTGACGTTGTGGTATCGACCCCCCGAGATTTTGCTGGGGTCGCAAACCTATGCCCCTCCCATGGATGTTTGGGCTATAGGGACCATCTTTGTGGAGGTGGTTACGAAACGTCCGTTGTTTCCCGGTGATTCCGAAATTGATGAATTATACAAAATCTTTAGGCAGTTGGGTACTCCTAATGAAACTGTGTGGCCGGGGTGTACTCAGTTGCAGGACTGGAATACGGCGTTCCCGATTTGGTACAAGAGTAATTTCTCCAAGACTTTCTTGGATAATGTGGACCCGGCGGGAGTGGATCTGTTGGAGAGATTCTTGGCTTATAGCCCCAAGGATAGGATTACGGCAAAGGATGCATTGAGCCATCCATATTTTGATGATTTGGACAAGGAGTACATCTAATGTAAAAAGTGTGCTTTGGGACAATCAAATCGTGGGGAAAAGGGGAGCGTCATTATCTTCATTTGGGGTATGTTATAGTAACACTGTATCTATTGGATTAGAGTTTACTGTTGTTCATTGAGACGGACACTGTTGAAGGAAACCCGTCTGCCACTGTCAACTATATAAGTATTATAACTGCATAATATTAGGCTATGAAGAGTAAATATGTTGCTAATGAATAAAGGAGTTCATCAGACACAACGTGTAGGTAAACTGAAATCTCAGGTTGTACGTGTAGATGTACATTCTCTGAGTGTCGATAAAAAGTTTCTATGAACAGACGCGTTATTTGTTTCGTATCAGATAATTTGGTCAGATTAGGAAGAAGTAATGCTTTCGCACCAGATACTCTCCTGCAATTAAAACAATCAACACTGGAAATAGCAATGAGTTGACAATGTCATTACAGAATATCCAACTGGAAACATCCACACAAGAAACGAGTAGATCCCCCAGGAGTCTTCCAAATAGTGTGAGCGCAATCACTATGAACGAATTGTCAATTGAATATCGCTTCAAATGAAGTGGCGACACTTTCGACATGAGAGTCAGTGATGCACTGTCGAGAAATGAGACGCTTACGAAGACGGTGCAGAACCCAGCAATGTACTGAAGAATACCAAGAAAGTCATCATAGGAAGTAGACATAACCCAAACCCAATACTTGGATTCATTTCTGATAATGCTTCGAATGAGTAAAAATATGGCTTCATAATTGATCATGAACACTACTGCATACTTGGCGAGTCTCAAGGCAGACCTGATCACTTTGCGCTCATCAAGATTTTGTTGCCCGGATAGAAAGAGGTTGATTGGAAGGACGAATAAAGCTATGACACCCATGAACAAACCTGCTGAGAGTCCACTAAACGCAAAGTAACGACTCAGTATTGTACCACCCGATGACAACAATACTTCAGTTGTAAACTTTGAGAGAAAAAGAGTGACAACCGATGTCGGAAAGGCGACATTACTCATCACAAGTCTCCAAACATTGATAATGCTTTCAACGAATGAATGCTTTGATTCACAATCATTGACTGATGATCTTTTCATTGTCTGCAGTTTCTCCAACGTCCCGTCTATGTCATTTTCTCTATAATCAGCACCATCAGTTGCATTATTGTCGTCGTCCGAATCGGCAAATGTGTCCATATCTTCTTCTGGAAGAGGTGTATCATCCTGATGTAAGCTTTCTTCAAGGACAGGGCGCTTGGGCACGTCAAAAAAGAAAATCAGACTGATTAGATGAATAAACCAGAAAGCCGCCATGACATAGCCCACATTACCAATAGAGAATACACGATGTTCACCGAAAGGTAGATGTACTTGCAAAGAATTTGAGGGTAATGGCAGAGGCGGGAGGAAGACATCATTTGGAGCAGTAGAGTTGGGGAGGTGACCCACGATGGAATAATTCGCAGCCATAGAATAATTCGATGGTGGCGCAGAAGACAAAACTGAAGAAGTGACAGTATGTTTTGAGAAGAAGGAATCTTTCCTTATTCGCATTCCGGGATCGAGAAAACGAATCACATCGTCCTTAACTCGTACATCAAACATCGAGCCAAACAGTAGACCAACCCCTGTTGCAGCCAGAGATCTCTTTACTAACACCTGTATTAACATATCAACGTATGCAATGTTTAGGAGCAAGCCTGTTTACACGGATACAGGACAGAAAATATACTCACAGCTACTTCACGGTTGATTGAGTGGCTGGGTAGAGCCACAGCGAGAAGATGTCTATTCAAAAGCTCACAAGATCCAAAGCCGATCAGTAATCTACCCAAGAGTGCAAGTTTAAATGATTTCACGAGCGATGAATATGAATAGATCACATTGCCAGAAATTGAGACTAATGCCGCGATGATGAACGGGAAGCGGAAGAATGACAAGTCAAAGATCTGACGTTTAGCAAATGACTGCCTCTTTGACAAGAGTAAAGAATGTATGAGGCACGCGATCAGCGATGAAATATTTGCTACCCCCAGCAATAGGCCTTGTGAACTTCTTGCTTCTAATTCAAGACTGTATAAGTAGGCCGTTGGCATGATGACATAGTAGTTCACAATGTGAAGAACCAAAGATATAGTGTTGAGTCTGAGAATATGTTGACAGCCTGAACTAGCAGACGATGCGCCCTCTTGACTCAAACTTCTTCTGATAGCAAGAGACGATGCATCTTTGTTCGCAGCAGCCGCCAAGGAAGACATCATTACTGCACCCATTGCTCTCTCTTTCCCTCCTTTCAGTGAATGTGCAAGTGAATTTGCACTGAGTAGATAGGCCTTGTCGGGGCTAAAGGAGCATAGAAAATCTAGTGTCTCTCTAGAACAACCGCTTAGACCGTCTGTAGATTTAATTGGCGACATCTCAATCAAGTGAGAAATTACATCCTAACTGTAAAAATGGCAGACATGCTTACCTCCAACTATATTCGGACCCGTTGATACCATGAATAGACGAGACGAATGATATTCAAATGGAGTAGATTTATTTTGTGCTGCCTCTCTTAAACCAAACACAGATGTGACGACGTATTGTAAACGAGTTAATGACAAGTCTTTTGCTGATTCGTCCTCATCTATATACATTGGAGTTGCTACTGATGAGTCGTCATCAGCGCGGAAGCAATGTCCCCCAATTTTATAGCTCATAGCATCTCTCAGGCGCTTAGTTGCAGATGGGGACTGCTTTGACGAAGGTGCTTCTTGGACTGGCTCATCGTCTGGTGTGTCTCCTAACGAGCTTTTACTCTCCAGAGATTTTGATATTTCGTTATCTAGTCTTAATTGCATTGACCTTGACTGTGATGCTTCTGCCTCTGCAAGCGCCACAGCAAGGGTTGACGAAACAGTTCGCATTGTAGCTGAATTTGCTATCTCTTGGATCTGAACATCAACTGGACAGTAGAAAGTACTATTTATTCAATATTTGACGCCGATAGGGAAATAAGGACCTTTCTTGATAGTGCATCACTACTTACATATGCCCAACGTATAGCCATGATTGATTTCCAACCCAACTGGCTTTGACAGTAACATGCCGAATTGAGGAGTTTGGATGTTATCTGAGTGTTTACTATGTCGGGCAGCTTTGGAAACATCATTGGCCTGAATCTGTTTTATTTGGTGATGATAAAAGTCTCCCAACATTCGATTAGATAGAAGACGGTCATGCTTCTTGCATATTTTGCGCACTGCAATAATGTTAACACACCTAAAACTCAATGGCACACAAGTTCAAGTAAGAAAGCTGATCATGGCAGCTAGACAAAAAACGCAATATTGAGCACATACACAAACTTTAGAAGATGCATTAACTCAATTCCAATTGCAGTGTAAGCGTCTGCTTCATCGACGAGTGAGAGAAGCGAGTAGTCTTCTCCCAAAAAACCTGCCTTTTGAAATAAAGGCCGGCTGATGCGTAGACGATCACGAATTGTCAGCTGGCGTTTTGTTGCAGCATCTTTTTCATTTGACGAGTCACTTCGATACCTATGGTGACGTTTATCTCTATCGTTGTGACCAAATCTTGTCTTACTGTTGCCTTCGTCGGATGATACACAGGATATGTTATCGTCGTCTCTCTCCTCCTCGTCAGAACTCGAGCAAGGATGCATACCACCATCATCCAATCTAGGATATGATCGACAAACATCACGATTGTTTTCCTCATAGGATGAGTAGCGTAGGCTCCCTATTGTGTCGCTAAGCTCCCCAAGCCGAGAATTAGCGAACAGTATAATCTTTTCAACTTCAGCACGCAGTAACCCTCTGAATCTTTCAGTAATAGCAGATGCACGAACGTGGGCAACTCGAATATTTTCGGGAACCAACTCTCGTCGACGCTGGATCCGCTGTTGTCTTCTCAAACGATCTCGTTTTCGTTTGATCTTGACTCGTTGTCGATGTCTGGATAGAGCTTTATGGTTGTTTTTTCGAGAATGCGCATCTCTTCGACCTTGCTCGTCTCCCAGAAGGAACGTTGTGATGAAACTGCTTATATATCCAGATGATTGTTGGGGTCGTTCGTGGACTGGAGTCAAAGTTGGCAACTTCAAATGTGCCGTATGTTCACCTTTTTTCTTTCTCTGTTGGGGCCCGCTGTTGCTGTTACTAACGGAAAAGATTCCATCGTCGTAATAGCTAAACATATTCTGATTTCGCTTCGAATCAATACTAGATCCCAGATTACTACTACTTCCTGATGGCTCGTGATTATCACGAAATGAATAGAATGCATTTCGTGCTTTGCGATTGTCTCTTGTTGGTGTCATCTCTTGTTGATTCTGTTGGCCATAGTATACTTTAAAGGCCGATGAAGATGATAATAGGCCAGTTGTCTCATTGGATGGAAGTAAACTTGAGTTTAAAGACACCCCAAAACCGATACCGTCAGCTTTCTTTCTCTCCATGTTGGATATCTGTTCAGCACCCGGTGAAACTGACAGGGGAGTTGTTGGCATGGAAGATCCTAAGGCAGTGGCTGTTACAGGTCTTTCATTAAACCGATAAGAATACAATGAATTTGGTGTGGCAGGATTGACGGACTCAGTATCCACGTGAGGGGTGCTCAAATAATTCAAATGCGACCCTGGCAAGAAAGAATCATCGTCTAGCGATAACGGAGGCTGCTGCATCTGAGATGGCTTCAAAGTTTCAGCAAACCCAAGAGCAGGTGATGTCTTTGATGATGGCGGTGTTGCTTTGTCTTGTGACAGTTCAGCCTTGCAATCCTCCGTCTTTTGCTTGGCTTTCTTACCACGAAACCCTGGGAGGAAATCAAGCCAGCCCTCTACTGGAGACCCTGGCATAATTTCAGCACCCTTTACACCCTTTCGGGCTGCAACGGCGGCAAATGTTTCATACTTTGATTGTACACCATCAGCTCCGTCAGAATCAACTGGCGTTTTGGGGCTATCTGCCCTGTCTGGATCCTGAGTTTGTTCACTTTTTTCATCTGTTGTATCAGGAGATTCGTTTCTAATTGAATGAGCAAATGAATTCTTTCTAGAGCCCTCAACTGTTTCTTCATCAACAACTTCTTCCAATCTAATCTCATTGGTCATCATGGCATTATCTGTCGGTGTCTGAAAAAGGATTCTCTCCTCTTCGTCATTAGTGTCATAATTCATATTGTCATAGTTTGAGATAGGATTAGCCTTGACATCGTCGTATTCATCATACAGATCCACTTCCTCTTCTTCTTCTGCATCAGTATCTTCCCAATCATCCTGGTCTTCATCACATCCAAAAGCAACATCATCATCACTCACCAAAAATAATTCATCACGATAATCAGTAACACCAGGCGAACGCCATCCTCGCTTATCCAGCGCATGACTTGCCTTATCTTTTTTATTCTTTCGCGGACTAGGATGATTGGCAGAAACAACCCAATTCGAACCGTGTTCCTTCTCGTCCTCCACTCTTCTTTGCCAAGCTGAAGTCTGCTCCCGCCTTCTACGCTGCAGTCTCCTCTTCCGTCTGTGCCTCTTGCTAAACATTCCCTAAATGTTATCCGGAATCCCCTCGTCTTGATTCCCCCGTTCGTCAATAGAATGGTCAAGCCAGAACTCGTCGTCGTCGAGACCACCGTACTGACCGATGCCGTCGTTGTCACCATTACTGCCGCCGCGTTTCCAATCTTCTTCTTCTTCGTAGACCGCCTCAATTTGAGTTAACAGGAGACGGAGTGAGGCGTAGTCGAGGTATGCGTCTTCCCATCTGCGTCGGCGGGAGATTCGGAGTGATGAGCCAAATCCTACCATGGTTTCTATCTAAGCTTAGCTCTAGAATAGGAATACTATGATTATGAATTAAAAGATGGATGAGGGATGGAAATCGGAGAAATAGTTGTTTATTTGGTTGTATTCGGAGAAGGTTTTTGCGCCGAGCTTATTATTTTTTTCCGAAGCTCAAAACAGGGTTTGCTACCCGAGTATTTTGACTCCTCGGGTAGGTACCCGGGTATGGCGCGCTGACCAACAGGGTATCTCCACATCTGGTACCAGAGAGATCGGGTAGGTAGTCCGGTACCCGACTATTATCCCGCCAACCAAAATACCCGTACCCGAAGGCATTTTACCCGGGTATCGGGTG